>OV884029.1:302500-322500 GCA_930367265.1 Catocala fraxini | reverse complement strand
AATAAATACTGCAATATTTACAGATCTCTCAGACCCAAATGCCGCAAGATCACATCTGAATGGCTTTTGGGCAAAAACTATGAAGAGACCGAAAATCTAATTAAAATAACCACTCTGTAATTAAAATGTCAGGCACGCACAAAGCATACATCCATACATACACACACGCACACACATACATACACCCACCATCAAACACATGACACATACACCCTAATCATCTTCTATTCTTATTTTGTATATTGCAAGTATTATAAAAATATCATAATGTTATTAAATAAATAAATTGAAAGGGGCCTGGTAGCCATGACACAAGTTAAATCTTACTTTGGGTATCAGTGTTCGAACAAATATTATTTTCACCTAATATTGTGTTAACTTTGCTGTTTTTTAAACTATGTACTTTTCTGGGCCATAAAAATTATTATTATTATTATTATTATTATAATTATTATTGTTATCTAACTTAATAACAGTAGAAAGGGCACAAAAATCTGTTCTGAAAGTAATGCTTAAAAACCTATAACATTCCCAACGAGTGAACTCTATAAAGAACCTGAATTACTAAGTATACGCAAATTATACATCCTGAACGCAACTATCTCCACACATAAAACTGCTCTGAATTCTTGCAACTACAACAATATGTTAAAAAGAAGAACCTTTAAAATGCCTATTCAAAGATACAAAACATCTTTTGCACAAAGATGCCAAAAACACAAGCTTCCACATATTTAAAATAAAATTCTTAAAAATGCGATATTAAAAGCGATACTGTGCGTGCGGCTAAGATTTAAATTATACAATACATTTCCACTATTGACTATTCTGCGACGGAGCAACTACTTAAGATACTTGCCTAACAACGCGACTATAAATCTATATTAAATGAATAACCACACACCCCATATAGCACACATACATACATATATACACATTTAAACACACACGCACACACACACACATGCGTGCGAGCGCGCGCGCGTGTGTGTGTGTGTGTGTGTGTGTACTTGTTTTTTTTCCAAGTAAATTATTATTATTATTTTAAATGTAAAGTACAGATTTTCCTAAGTTTTGACTCTTCGCTTACCTCCATATGCTTCTGTGCCATATTGTTTAACCAGGTGAGCCTGAGGTCGGGGCTGTGCTGGTAGCCGCGCGCGATCCTGTGCATCAGGTCCAGCAACATCTCAGGGTCTTCCTGGAACTCCTTCATCTTGACCGTGTCCGACAGGATCATGTGCAGGTTGAACACGAGGTCTTTCACCTGGGTTGGAATTACTATATGTATCACCCATCTTCTTTTGTCGAGAAACATGGCAATATTTAGAGGATGGATCTTAAAATAAATTAAAATTGAGATTGATAAAAATTTCGAATGCCGCCGTTCACAAGCTGTCTGCGACCCATAGATCTTCTATTCTGCCGTCGTAAGGGAAAAAGATGTATGTCAGTATTTTTATATTTAATATAAATATACTGGCAGATGCGTCTTTTTTTACTGATTCCAATTTAATAATACAGTGGTTTTACACCACTGTTTCGAAACAAATGTTAGAAACGTATTATTTTCTTATAACGGCAGTATTGTTACCGGATTGTATTATGGACATAAAATATACCTGCACTAAATAGGTGCTAAACAAAAACTGCTTTTCGTAGGTCGACGAGTTAGATGCTAATTTATTTTGGTAAAAATATATTTATTTCGAAATTAATTTAATTCATCAAATAGGCATCGGTGGGCTACAAAACAACATAGGAAGCCTAGAAACAACAACACAGTAGCGGCGGGCAGGGGTCCTTGCTCTTCGACATACCGTATTCTTTGTAGGTGTGGCCTCAGGCGAAAGCTTGTGTTATATAAATATAGATCGTAAATATTAATTAGAAAAAGAAATAGAATTTAAATTGACACGTCTCTTACACAGTTTCTTATTCTCAACAACCCTTATATATGTAGTTGAATGTTTATAGATATAAAAATCATACACATATTTATTTAGCTTGTGTGCACAAACAGGATTTATAATGAAGATACTTTTAAGTACCATATTTATAAACGTTATGAAATGGCAATAAATACTGAATAACACATATACGTCCAGCCGAACATAATATAAACTCAATCAATCATTAAAAAGCATTTTCTTTTTGTTAAAGTGGACGATGAAAAGTGCTTCGAGATAATCGTTCATAGATTTTATACCTGAAAATTTACTAGAGCTATATAATATTACCTGTTCGGGGAAGCTAGAGTCCTGCAGGTCGTGATCATGCTCGGCGTACACGAGGATGGTCTTAAGCGCGCGGCGCAGCGAGTCCTCGCTGAAGGTAGTGGAGGTGCCCACCAGAGACGACAGGGACATCGTCACCTGCATCTTCACGCGGCTGAAGTTCTGCTGATTAACACTTAATTTAATATCGTCGCACTTTAATGTCAAAGCCCTTATCTCTGGCCTTTCTGTACCTTTTTATACTCTCAATGATAAGCTATAATTAATTGTACATTAATAGATTTATATATTTAAATTTTATCTTATTAATCACCATTTTATCTTATTAATCATCAGAGCTGAGTTTTTGGCTACTTAGAAGATGGATGAGAAACGATTGCATGTAGCAGAGACGAGAATAATATTGTCTTCTATTTACGCGAATATTATTCATTGAAATTAAACTGCTATATACGGATTTTATCGCGTTGTTTATTCGACACTTAATTACAAAATTTTGAAAATTGTTACACTACTACTACTACTATTAAACTTTACTAATTTTTAAGCTAATTAAATTATTATTTACTATTTAGATTTAATTTATTTTTACACTTTCCCCGACGTTTCGGTTGCTTTTCAGCAGCCATGGTCACGGGGAGACTAAGATGGCAGTTGTCTCAATGTTCCAGTGTAGTTATTTCAAAGTACCCGAACATAATTTAATCATTGGTGTTTCTATTTACGCAGAATGAGCTCAAAGTATCATGAAGTCTAGCTGTGGTTTGCTTCTTCTTGGGTTTGACTATTTTTATTACTGGATCCCAAGCTGGTGGTACATTCCAACCATCTTCTCTATTAAAATTAGGATGTTTTTTGATTTCAATAGCCTCGCGAAGCATCCTTGGTAGGAATCGGTGTTCTTTAGCGAGAATCTGTGGTTTGTCAAATCTCAGGTAGTGGTTGGTCCCCTGTTGCACATGTTCACACACAGCAGACTTCAACGAGCGTTGGTGTTTTACATCTGCTATGAGTTCTTTTATGCGGGTGCCTATGTTTCTCTTGGTTTGACCAATGTATGAGAGTCCGCAGTCACAATCTATTTTATAGACCCCTGCATCTTGTAAAGGTAGTTGGCACTTGACGGATGGTAAAAATTTACTTATCTTCGTTGGCGGCTTGAAGTATGTGTTGATTGAAGCTCGCTTCAAGATGTAGCCAATCTTGTCAGTGACACCCCTTACATAAGGCAGTATAGCAGGCTGGCGCTCGACTGTGGCTGGCTTTTCTCGGGATCTGTGACAGCGGCGCGGCTGTTGGAGCTTGTTGTCTTGCAGTACTTGCTTGACATGTTGAAGCTCGGCGTCCAGGTGTTTCTTGTCACAGATCCCATGGACTCTCTGAAACAAAGACATTCCCACGGTAGCTAACTGTTTAGGATGGTGGTGAGATTCACCGTTCAAGTACCTATTTGTATGGGTCTTTTTCTTATATACAGTATGGCTCAAAGTATGATCAGGATTCCTGACGACAAGTACATCTAAGAAAGCTAATGAATTATTTGCCTCTAATTCCATAGTAAATTGGATGTTATTATTAATGAAATTAAGATGTTCTAGGAATACACTTGCACTATCTGTTGGTAATATTGTAAAAGTATCATCTACAAACCTCTTATAAATCCTGGGTGTGACGGGGGCAGTATGTAAAGCTCGAGCCTCGAAGTCCTCCATATATATGTCAGCAACGACAGGCGATACTGGGGAGCCCATTGCGACACCATCGACTTGTATGTAGAATTTATTGTCCCACAACAGATAGCCAGTTGTTAAGCAATGCTTAAGTAGTTCTGCATATTCCTCAGGCATATTGTACCGTATTAGCTTCCTTTTAGTTATTTCAATACAGTCATGTGCAGGTAAGCATGTAAATAATGACTGTACATCAAAACTAACCATTGTTTCATTGTTAGTGAGACGTAGGTGTTTAATTTCACTCACAAAATGGTATGAATCCTTTACATGTGCTCTCGAGTTGCCTCTGAGTGGTGAGAGTATCTTCGCTACGTGCTGAGCCAGTCTGTAAGTTGGTGTGTCGATCTGACTCACAATAGGACGTAGGGGAGCGTTTTCCTTGTGTATTTTTGGTAACCCATACAGCTTTGGAGGTTTTACGCAAGCTGGTATTAATTGTTTTAACGTCTAGATCTAGTTTTTCGGAGTATTATGTATGATGCCTTTGGTTTTGTTCAATATTTTGTTTGTAGAGTCTGTTTTAACCTGTTTATATGTTGTTTCATCCGAAAGAAAATTTTCAATTTTATGTTTATAATCTGACGTATCCATTATGACCGTAGCGTTTCCTTTATCTGCACGGAGTACTATAATATCTGGCCTAGCCCGCAAGTTCTTCAGTGCGACGAATTCATCTTTGGGAAGATTCGGTCTGGGCACTTTACTTCGACGCAAGACCGATGAAATGTCCTGATGTATAGCCTCTAAATCTTCCTTTTTTATATTATTCTTGACTAGGCAGTCCTCGACGTTGCAAATAATGGCCTCATACGGTATCCTAGCCGGTGTTATTGCATAATTTAAACCTCTAATCAATACTTTTTCGGTTGTTTTGTCTAAAGTTTGTTTTGACAGATTAATAACTGCTTGTCTTTGACTTGACGGCGGCGTGTCATTGGTCCGTGCATTGACGTTTCGTTTCTTGCTGTTGGCATTTGATTTAGATAATAATTTTTCATATTTTTGAATTTTGTTCGTTTTACACGCATTATATTTTGATCTTTCTCTGTGATTTAAAGCATTGATGCATTGTTTAAAATCAAATGGAGTTATTAACCTCTGTATTTCATTAGACAAAATCTCAACGTTCCTATTTATGCTGCGTAAGTCAGCGCGATGTTCTCTGATAACTTGTATTAATAACTTTTGAATTAAATTTAAATGAAATCTAAATAGTTAAATAATAATTTAATTAGCTTAAAAATTAGTAAAGTTTAATAGTAGTAGTAGTGTAACAATTTTCAAAATTTTGTAATGAAGTGTCAAATAAACAACGCGATAAAATCCGTATATAGCAGTTTAATTTCAGAGACGAGAATGTTACGATGAATGTGTGGAGTGACGAGAATGAACAAAATTAGGAATGAATACCTAAAAGGTTGTCTGAAAGTGGTGCCCATAGACGAGAAGGTGAAAGGAAATCGTTTGGCTTGGTATGGACATGTTATGCGAAGAGATGATACGTATGTAGGTAAGGAAGTGATGAATATGAGGGTAGAGGGACGAAAAGGGAGAGGAAGGCCAAGGAAAAGATGGATGGACTGTGTGGGGATGAATATGAAAGGGAAAGGGGTACATGACCAGATGACAGGTGAAAGAGAAGTATGGAAGCGAAGGACATACTGCGCCGACCCCAAATAAATTGGGACCAGGACAAGAGGATGACAATCACTATTGTATTAAGATAATACTAATTACTGTTTCGTTACCTAAGCGTCTATGGGTTAACATTAACCCATACATATATACTTTGTCATGGAATAAAAAGTGGTCCAATATGTGAGCCTTGAGGTATTCCTGCAAGAAATTTATGAATTCTGTATTTTATGAGCGATTATCTCTACTTTGAATAGTTGTATATGTTGAATGTACTGCATATAGCTATTTAAGCAAGAAACCACAAAACACAGTAATAAATTTTTTGTGTAGAAATACTGTGCTTACCCGAGTCGAAAGCCTGTGGAAGATCGACATATATAATATAAGAAATTCAGATTCCTTTTTATCACTTTTAACACTTTCGATTCTTTTTTTGGACTGTAGTCCGTTACTCTTCTTACAACAGGCTAATATTTGGTTGTGGTTGGGAGTATTGAATTATTTCATTCGGCTTATTTGTATTATCACCTTTATGCTTTACATGTAGTTAGAGAGTTTCAGAGGCCTATGTCGTATACGTACGTTCCCGAGCTGGTAGTGCTGGCGCATGAGCGCGTACAGCGTGGCGGAGGCGTGCGCGCGCGTGGCGCCCGCCAGCGCGGCGCAGTGGCGCAGCAGCACGCGGCAGATGCCCGACTCCTCGCCGCAGCACGACCAGCCCAGCTGCGCACAGGGCACATCACATCTCGTGTCACTTACAATGCATCATAAAGCAATCAAATAAATCAACAAAATTACATAACATGCGGCAGAAAATTGTGTAATATTTCTACCACAATACTGAATATTACATTTATACAAACTTTTCAATAATCAGCAACATTTGATAATATGTTTTATTACGAATTATCTTAGCGTATGAATTTGTTGAATCAAATAAAAAATAAGTTTACCTTGACAATAAGTGCGCGGACCGTAGCGAACATGTGCTGCAATACCGTAACACTCTGGTTGCGCTGTAACGCCCGCAACACAACTTGTAACGCTGCACTGCACACACTCTGGCCGCATTCTAGATTGCTGCATGTCTGCACAAATGAAATAAAAGAGAGATCAATGCTGTTCCTTAGATAAAACTCATGTATACAATAACAAAGTAGTATCTCGCACTGCCTTGCACCAACTCCTTGCGTGTAGTTTATTACCTGCACGATGGTCTCAATGGTATGCAGGAGCGTGAGCGCGAGCTCCGCGGCGAGGTGCGGCATGGGCGCGGGCGGCGCGTGGTGGTCGTGTCTCGCACCGCCTCGCACCCACTCCTTGCGTGTAGTTTATTACCTGCACGATGGTCTCGATGGTATGCAGGAGCGTGAGCGCGAGCTCCGCGGCGAGGTGCGGCATGGGCGCGGGCGGCGCGTGGTGGTCGTGTCTCGCACCGCCTCGCACCCACTCCTTGCGTGTAGTTTATTACCTGCACGATGGTCTCGATGGTATGTAGGAGCGTGAGCGCGAGCTCCGCGGCGAGTGCAGTGGCGAGGTGCGCCATGGGCGTGGGCGGCGCATGGTGGTCGTGTCTCGCACCGCCTCGCACCCACTCCTTGCGTGTAGTTTATTACCTGCACGATGGTCTCGATGGTATGCAGGAGCGTGAGCGCGAGCTCCGCGGCGAGGTGCGGCATGGGCGCGGGCGGCGCGTGGTGGTCGTGTCTCGCACCGCCTCGCACCCACTCCTTGCGTGTAGTTTATTACCTGCACGATGGTCTCGATGGTATGTAGGAGCGTGAGCGCGAGCTCCGCGGCGAGTGCAGTGGCGAGGTGCGCCATGGGCGTGGGCGGCGCATGGTGGTCGTGTCTCGCACCGCCTCGCACCCACTCCTTGCGTGTAGTTTATTACCTGCACGATGGTCTCGATGGTATGCAGGAGCGTGAGCGCGAGCTCCGCGGCGAGTGCAGCGGCAAGGTGCGGCATGGGTGCGGGTGGCGCGTGGTGGTCGTGTCTCGCACCGCCTCGCACCCACTCCTTGCGCCAGCGCTCCCGGCGCCATGCGCCATGCGCTGTTGTCGTACCGCCTCCTGATAAAACAAACATAAATTCCACACAAGAAGACAATACCTGTAGAGGTAATCAGAAGCATCAAATCTTTAAAGAACGGAAGCACTAGTACTCGACTGGATACCAGCGGCAATGCGTAAATTGATTTGACTTTCGCTATATTGACGCTCGCGCATAAGGTTACCAAGTCTATATGAGAAAGAAGTGGAGGTACATCAATTTGCTCTTGTCCCTTTCTAAGGCTTCTCCATGATTATCTTGAATAGTCTATTAAAGGCTGTAAAACTTCTCTCGTGCAACGTACATCTAGTCTTTCACCCTAATCGTTTTTGTATTGACAAAATCAACATTCTTTATATTTTTCTAAAATGCATCAGAATGGCAGAAGGACTTAAATCATACTTATTTTGACTTCGAAAAGCCTTTGATACTTTATGTTGGTATATCTTATTGTCTCGACTACATTTTACTGATATTCCGCAGAAAATAATCTACAAGAGCTGCTTTTGCATATTCACGCATGATGATCTCTTCTCCGAAACATCAATCACTATTACTGCCGGTGTTCGACAAGGCTGCGTCCTATCGCCTCTTTAATTTTTGATTGCCTTTGACGGAATGACGGGACGGATAAGTAGGGAATCTCCTATACCGATGATTTATGATTGCCCAGATACAAACGCGTCGATATATAAACTAAGCTTCATTGTCTGAGTTTAGAGATGTTGAACATGTGGCTTAAAATCAACACCTGGAAGACATTAAAGATACGATCTCGAGTGAATGATAAATGTTGTATTTTCATTAGAGATAACATAATTAGTTTATAAGCACTGAGATAGCAGAAAAGGTCCACATCCTTAGAAATCTTATAACAACAGTAGATGATTTTACTTTTCGGATTGCTAAGGATCGAGCTACTTTCGATAACTACGGTGGTCAAGTTATTCGTGTTCAAGGTAAAGTCTGTACGACAAGTGACAACATAGGTACCAAATGCGACAGGTACACAAATTATGCATATCTCTCATTAAAGAAGAAGTGTTGTCGCACTATTATAAATTATGTTTGACTGCAAAAATATTTTTATTGCAAACTTACCTTTGCGTCTCATAATGAAGTCGGATCGAGCAGAACCCTGTCCTAAGATGACATCCTCCAGCTTCGCCTTGATGTCCGTCGTCTTGCGAACGTTCTGTTGAGCGCATTTCATTATCTCCTTACGACCCTGGAGATGGAAGAATGTGCACAGTTGACGACTACGTCCAAATACTCATCTGTTTATGACTAACAATATATTCTTCGTGAAGTGTCGTACCTTATACTCCTGGCACTTGAAGCACAGGTCTATGAGCGCGAGCAGCGAGTGTATCCTGGTGGCGGAGAGCTCGGCCACGCAGGCGGCCAGCGCGCCGCGCTCCGCCCACTTCAGCACCCACACCAGGCACATCAGCAGGTTCCTACTAGTCTCGCTGTTGAACGGGGGACGACCGTTTTGCTGACAAACGAACATATCAACAATTAGTGACCACAGTTTTAATAGCTGTGGTAAAACGTGACTAATATTTCGGTTATGAATGCAAATGTTTAAGATAAACAACTCGCTAAATACTGTGCATATCGATAGACGTCATGTTGATGGTTAAGTTGTTATGTTACAAATCACGAACGAGGCCCAAAACCATGACCTAAAATGATCCTCATTTGTTCTCGTTTTTGGACCTCGTTCGAATCAATTGTTACGGACTACATCACGTTTAGTTTGTGCATGAATATTGTCATACACTTTTACTGCTGTTTTGAGTACAATTCGGTATTTTCAATATCATAACACCTCATACATCGCACGCAAGCTGTAAAATTGCGTTATTAGCTTTAGTGAAGATTAAGAAAAGCTTGGAGCATCGTCGTAAGGTTGCCAGTCTCTCGGTTTTCTATCGGATGCATTTCGGAGAGTGTGCAGAGGAACTGCATAATTTGATTTCTCCTTGCTCATTCTACCATCGGACGACCAGACAATCAGACCAGCGACACAGGTACATGGTGGATATACCACATTTACGCACGAAGCGCTTTGCTTCCACTTTTATAATGCGTACCGCTAAGGAGTGGAATTCACTACCTAAGTCTGTGTTTCCCAATGAGTAAAATCTGGGTGTCTTCAAGTCGCGAGTGAATAGGTATCTTTTAGGCAAGCGTGCTCCATCGTCGACTGCATCTTCACTAAAGATCAGGTGAGATCGCGGTCAAAGGCAAGCCTAATTAGAGTATAAAAAAAAAAACCTTCAGATGGTAGTATTTACCTTGTTAAATTCACCTTCGGGAGACGCGGCTGTGTATAGGTTACTGAACTGTCCCATCTCACTGTCCAGTTGAAGGATTTCTGTGCACAAACATTTACTGCTATCAATTAAGTTGTACGTATTTAATTAAGCTCTTACACTTCTCTTAAATGAGAATGTATTGAACATACTTTTCCATTTTAAGAGATAAAATGAGGATTGTATGATGCAGAATACTTACTCATAAGGTCGTTTCATTTACATCCAAAATAAGTAGCTATACTTTTCTAGAAATTAAATTAGTGCTATACACATAATATAGTACTTGACTATGTGACTTTATTTTACTTTAAACAGTAACAGGAGATATTTTGAAAATCCCTGTAACTTTAGATTTTTCTAACCATATTTACATGCAAGTTAGTATTTTAGGAAATTACTTTGCAGCCTTAGGTCACTTTGCAGTAAGTAAATAGCGGGACTTTAAAATCGTATCTTTAATGCTTAAGAAAATTCATACAATAACATTGATGAGCTGTGTTATTTCCGAAACTTTTGACAGCGTTCAATTTTACACTCTGCCGCTAAAGGCAATGGCGTAGCGTAGTAGCGGCCCGCACCGGCGGCAAAATTTCACAGTAAATAATAATAATATCTTGTAAATATTTGATCCATGTCATGACGAACGAGAGGAATGGGCACACATGAATACACAATAATGATGACTATTCTTGCCAAAAACTTATTTAGAATTACTACATATTATATTCCTTAAAACTGAAATACCTAAATAAGAGGGCGGAAAAATTTTCTTTCACCCGGGTGTCTGACACCCACGCTACGTCACTGGCTAAAGGTAGAGCATTATAGAATGCGGAATAATAAACTGGATCTATTGATATGTACCTACCTTGGCGATAAGAGTAGAAAATGTTGATATCAAAGGTCAAAGACCTTCTGGTATACATATGGCACTAGGCGTGTCTCAGGGATCAAAATTGGCACCCTTTCAGTTTTTAAATATTAACAATGGATTTTTATTCATCGTATAGTATTTATGCAAAATTGAACTGTTTGCCGATGACACTTTGTTAACTTCTAAGTACAGTGCGCTGTTAATTATCCAACCACGCAAGTTCTACACTGGTATACAGCAAATACTTTATCACTGAATTCTATAAAATTAAATGTACACATGGCTACACATCAAGTTAGACACCCTATGCATAACTACGCTACATACAAAATAGAGAATTGTCGTAAAAGGACAGTGCATAGTGGTGTTGATGTAATGGTAAGAATAGAGCGTAACAAAGATATAACGCACTCTCTCGCACGATTCGCAGCGTTCAATTTCACAAATTTGTCACAGCGGTGCTGCACACTAAATATACCTTTGTTGTTGGAGAAGCCGCGGTACAGCTGCGGGTGCGCGTCCATGACGATGCCCAGCAGCGGCAGGTACAGCGCCGCCACGCGCGCCTTGAGCTCGGGCGCGCCCAGCCGCGGGTCCGCGTCGTGCGCCGTCAGCAGCGACAGCACGCCGTTCACCGCCGCGCACTGCAGCACCGGACTCCTACCACCAAGATCATACATTACACTCCCCCTACAGAGTCAACTTAAACGTTGTACGATACTATCATTTATACGTGCTATAAGGTATTTAAGGGTGTGTATACTTAAGTGTGTGTACTGACTGCAGGTCGAGCGCGTTGGTGAGCTCAGTGAGCAGCAGGCCGGCGAGGTAGTGCCTGGAGCGGAACTCGTGTCCGAGCGCGTGGCTGGAGTGCGAGCCCAGCGACTGCCACGAGGCGGCCGGCGACACGCCCCCCGCACCCGCACCAGCCCCGCCGCCCGCGCCGGCCGCCGGCAGGTTGAGCGCCACGTAGTGCTCGTGCGAGCAGATGATGCGCAGGAAAGCCAACTGACACACACAACACATTCCAAGTGGCGCTTCCATCACATATACTTAAAAAGATCTTTCATCAATTCGGTTTGTAAATACTCATTTGAAATAAGCACAAGTTAACCTAACTAAATACTTTCAAAACCACCCAGCAGCCAGCTCTAGAAAGTCCTAGACTAACACTAGTAATTGTGATCGACCTTTCGTATACCCGAAGGTCCTTCTGATTACCGGTTTCTCTTGAGTTACAAGTTCCGTAGTGGATAGCTATGCCGGGCCCTGCCACCCTAACGGATGTTGCCTCAATTGACTTGCTGTGAGTCCGCGGCTGGCGCAATCTGCAGGGTTCTCTGTGGATTTGACATAACGCCAGCAATCAGGCGGCATTATTTCACCAATTTGGGATACTCTATTTGAAACAAATGGCTTTCAGCGGTCAGGATTTCCTTGTAGCCACTCAAGCACCGCCATGGAATCAATCCAACCATAAATCTTCACTTTATGTTTGGTGGTAGGGCTTGCTTGATTTTCATCATAACCTTGGAAAGCAGTAAGGCTCCACTCAGTTTCAGTCGTGGCAAGGAAATTTCTATATAGCAGGGAATGAGTCAATTTTTTCCAACAGTAAATTTTATATATTATGGTTGACCAATTTCATTATCTTGCTATAAACAACGCAAGCGAATGCCTTTTGCGACGCGTCGCAGAAAACGTGTAATTAGAGCTTACACGTGACTAGAAACATAGCAATACGTGTTCGCGATCGACAACAAGTGCAGGTTGACCAGAGTCCGGGCAACCACGAAGCCTTGTGGAACGCCAACATAAATATTTTGCTTTTACTGCAAGAGCTCAGGACGACTACTTTGATGCTCCATCCGTCTAGAGAGCTGGCAATTTATCTGCAGAACTATAAAAACCACAGCGATCCATCTGCCAAACCATATGATAGTAATTTTGATACAAAGGCCCTGTGGCTCTCTGTCAAATGCCTTAGTTATGTCAAAGCTCATGGTAAGAGCCTCGCTCTGGCATGCCAAGGTTTCTGCCAAATGGTATACATAAATGTTAAACTGTTGAGATATTTGTTACTTAATCTTGAACTTGTAGTGTGTGAATCACCGTCCGTCCCTACTAAGTAGATATATATATTGAAATTAAACTGCTATATACGGATTTTATCGCGTTGTTTATTTGATACTTTATTACAAAATTTTGAAAATTGTTACACTACTACTACTATTAATTTTACTAATTTTTAAGCTAATTAAATTATTATTAAACTATTTATATTTAATTTATTTTTAAACTTTCCCCGACGTTTCGGTTGCTTTTCAGCAGCCATGGTCACGGGGAGACTAAGATGGCAGTTGTCTCAATGTTCCAGTGTAGTTATTTCAAAGTACCCGAACATAATTTAATCATTGGTGTTTCTATTTACGCAGAATATATATAGATATATATATATATATTAATTAACTTCATTGTATTTGAAGCGTTATAGATCTAACTTTACACGAAGTAACGTCACCCAACGCCCAACATTGCATGGCGACCCTGCCAGTGCTGCCTGTAGGCAGTACTGAGTTTGTGGTATTATTTTATTATACCGTTGCGATATTAACCACATATTTTTAATTCAATTCGATATATAAAAATTTAATATTTTTTCGTCGAATCGGCGTATATTGTTATATTGTTTCTGGAGAAACAACAAAAGTTACAACAATGCGATATTGGCGCCTTGACGTTGATACAGCAGGGGGCTGTGGGCGCTAGCCTGCTGCAAGGAGATGGCTGTCTATGGATAAGGCATGAGGACACTCTGCCTGGAGAAATAACAGACTATGTAAGGTGACGATTTTTATTTCTTATTGCCGCGGACATTACTCTTTTTAAAGTGCACTAGTGTTTATTTAGATTTAACAATATTAATGATAAAATGTATCGTTAATCGTTATTTTAATTAAGTTAGTTATATAAAATAGAGAGATTTAAACATGTGCCTGTTGACAATTAATATTATTATAATAAAACGATATTTTAATTCATAAAAACGTAAAATTTTGCCAATTCTTATATCCCTCTATAGATCATTCTCGAATTAACGATATTTATATATATATGAAAGTAAATGTTTACATAGCACAGATATTTTTGTATGTTGTTTTGTTACACATTAATTGTTTAGATGTGAACTTATAATACTTGTTGGTTGCTTCAAATTACTTTTTATTCATTTATAACATTATAATAACTTCAAGTTCAAATTGTTCTATTTTTAGATTGAGTGAATTCCACTGTTGTCGCATAGGTGTCCTATGCGCAGACATGATATTTGACACATTAGCAAAAGTAGGCGTTGCGCGCGGCTTCACTTAAAATTAATAAATGTCTTACTACTAATTATTACATTCTTTGTGACTTTAAGGACTATCTCTTTATTAATTTTGAAATTTATGTATTTGACTAGTTATAATTTTTTATCGTTGATCAAATAGTAGATATATTTTTATAGTTTATACATATAAATTGTATCCAATTGTTGGGCAAATTGCATATTTTATTTTATTTTATCAGCTTATAAGTACTGTATACCTATGTACTTTGTTTAAATTGTTATAATCTAGAAAGTTATTCTTTCGATATGTACATCATATTCCATATACGATATGGTCGAAGTCCATTGTTATAAAATATGATACCTTCTTGCCTTAAACGTGCACATACCTATGCATGGAAATGTACTGCAACTGCAATTTGCTACATCAGCAATAACTGGTGTCACTTTGTGAACACTTTATGTTATAAAATATTATTATGAATTATACAAACATACCTATGTATAGCGAGTACTAGAATTATATTTTAAAACATTGGCAAGTTATAGTTAAACGGTTTCATTGTGATAATAAAACCCATTTGTAAAACATAAATTTGGTTTAATATAATAAATAGTATAGTAAAGTATGAAATGAAAGGATAATTATCGCAATTAATGCAAGCATTTTGGATAAAGGTTTGATAGGACAAGGACGGTATTAAAATCTTTTTGTCACTTTTTAGGATGCATTTAGTTATCGTTCAGTATGATAAGAAGACGGAATATACGGCAGTTAATAATATAGTAATGATGAATATAGTATGGCATTGTAATGAGTATTTTGATATGTTGTATTGGATTGTATTAAAGGTTTATAAGCAGTAGATAGGAATAGTTTGGTACATATGTTTTTGACAGCAATATGGACTGATCACCCAAAAGGCGATGTTAAACTCACATAGACCAAGGTATTCATTTTGAATGTATTAAGCATAAATGATTTGATATTGAATGGGATAAAGAATATTCAAAAAGTGAGGTACACACTATAAATGATACATAAAAGATAAAGGGTTCTATTCCTTCAGTTTGATCATGGTGTAAACGAGATTTCTCTCTGAAAATTGTTGGAGACAGAAGAAGTCTTAAATTATGGCCCTTTTGAAATAATGAATGATGTATAATGTAAAAGTCGACTATAAAATAAATAAATGAAATGTTTTTAAATATAATAAAATGATAAAGTAATGTCTGGCCGGACCGGTATATAAAAATGTGTACAAAAAGTACATAATAATGAAAGATGAATAAATGATTAATTAATAAAATAATAATGAAAGAAAAGGATAGAGAAAAATATTTTGTTAAGAAATCGTTTTATTTAAGAATATGACAATGACTAGCCGGTATGATTGTTTAGTATGAAGGACGAACGTTCTTTTTGTGTTAAAATATAAAATGAGTATCAAATAAAATAATGGAAATACACGTGGGAAAATAAGTTGCCTTAAGTTATTATGTATGTATGTATCTTATGTGGGGGCCAGTCAGTGCAGACCGGCGACACTTCGACCCAGTGGGATCTTTTGTGTCGACACTCTCCCAATAACGACTGCCATAGATGTTCATGGCAGCCGAGACCGACGGCTTAACGTGCTCTCCGAGGCACGGCGCAGGCGATAATTGTCAATCAATACGCACATAATTACGAAAAGTCATATAAGTTTCGAAAGTCAGAGGTGCGCGACGTGGGTTCGAACCCGAGACCCTCTGCATTGCAGTCTGTTGGTCTCCCCACTGAGCTATCGCAGCTCAAGTTATTAACATAATATATTAATTATGAATTAAATTTTTGATACTGTTATAATCTTATTCCTTTTAAAATAATTTTGTCTTGTATTGATTAAATTTGTAATATTTTTATAGATATTCTAGTACTCACGTGTTTGTTTTTTAAATGGAATATTGTCTTCTTTTAATTAAGTTTGTAATTTTTATGACGTAAACATAAATTTTAATACTTGGATTCTGAAATATATTTAGATACATATATTTGTTTTTGTGATATACACATAGCTTTTATGACTTAAATTGTAAAACATTAATAGACACTAATTACATTGTTCTACTAGATGTCAACAGCGCACATAGTTCTTTTTTCTGATTATAGATATTTTAATTCACTTGTTTATGTGTATTCAAATATGTATTATCATACATAAGTAT
This sequence comes from Catocala fraxini, assembly GCA_930367265.1. Lineage (NCBI taxonomy): Eukaryota > Metazoa > Arthropoda > Insecta > Lepidoptera > Erebidae > Catocala > Catocala fraxini. The sequence continues at coordinate 306,102 of OV884029.1, read as the reverse complement.
TTAATTTTTAAAAATGTAACCTTTTTTATTTTATAAAGCTGGGAGGTGTAGTGTGTGAATCACCGTTCGTCCCTACTAAGTAGATATATATATATTAATTAACATCATTGTATTTGAAGCGTTATAGATCTAACTTCACACGAAGTAACATCTTTTATTTCGTCAGCCAACGCCCAACATTGCAAACTTGGTGTAGACCACATCTTCTATCCTTGACATTGCCGAAGTTTGTGAGTAGCGATTACCATTTAACAACAAGAGTACCTACCGTTTATCTGTCCGTTACTAAAAGTAATAACAACAGACACACAAACTAACACAGACGAAGTTGCATCATAAGGGTTTAATTTTGACTACTTTGTCAAGGAATTCTGAAATGTGAATTTTAATAGAAGACTATATAATTATGTCCTTTCCTGTGTAGATAGGTATTTAACAAAAATCTATAAAATATGCCATCACAAGAAGTTTCTTGATGTGACGCTTGTCAATTATAAGTCTATTATATCCGTAGTATCTCTAAGGTCAAAAACGGTATTGGTGTTCAATAGTAGCTTCACAAGTGACTAACAGGATACCTCAAGGTAGTATTCTGGGACTCAACTTATTTTTTTCATATTTATACAAACAACTTGTCAGTACAAAGATCCCATGGGCAAAGTAGAATTCATTAACTCCTAACTTTCACGTTAACTTAACCTTTTAGCTAACTTCATATTGTCTTATGAAGGTTGAAGAAATAAAGTTCAAGGGCATTTTATCAAGACATCAAAGGAGGTAAGGACGTATGAAAATTACGACCCAGTGGACAAGAATTTAATTATATTGTAAAAAATCTCATAATATTTTATTTATATCCACCGTTTTCTTTTAAACCAACCTAGCGGTATAAAAAAAATCATTTAATTTATCATATCGCACTCTTAATATAACAGTGACCTATCTAAGTATTTAGGATCAAACGAATTTAAACTCTGTTGCAATTCCTTAACACAAATATAATATTAGAATTCATGTTCACACAAATAGAGTTCAAATCATCTTACTTCTTAATTTCGAATTAAGTCGCTGTTTCAATAAGAATGCGATATTATTGATGCGGAAATCCATTATGGCTAGGCGTGACATTGCCTGTGTTGAAAAATATTAGTATTTCTTTTTATTTAAAGTGAAATTGTTGCGAAATATTATAATATTACATAAAAAAGTTATTATATTCAGTTTTTACTAACACAAGTAATATGAGGATTAAACATGAATATAATAGTATCAATTTATTAACGTGTTGATTAATTTTACAAATCAATTGATTGACCAACTTTTTACTTATTTATTTATTTATTTTAGGTACACAAAACAGAACAAAGCACAAGTAGGTTTGAATATAAATACATATTACAGTTATGTTCTAAACTAAGTTCCTAACTATGTGTACACTACATGATCACAATGGACTGTGTTGCTAACGACAAACTGACGTTATGAACGTGAATTATCTATATAAAACAAAAAATATGAAAACAAAATGCGGATAAATTATAAAGAAAAGAAAAGAAAAATAAAATGAGAATCGTACCAATACCCAGCAATCATAGTATTATAGATTAGACATAACATGTTAAACATTACTTTTAAATTTTGCGAATCGGCTATTGAATATGTCCAAAGTGTTATGATGTTCCGATAATAAATCATTGTACAGGGGACACATCCGTACCATCGGGTTGTAAAATGAGGTGTTGTTAATGTGCACATTAAGATTAAACTTTTAAGGTTTTATTCTAAAGGTCAACTCAATGTAATAGCATTATTTATAGTCGTATAAAATCAGCCCTGTATTAAACTGTCCCACTGCTGGGCACGGGCCTCTTCACAGTGTGAGAAGGATTAGGCCATAGTCTACCACGCTGGCCCACTGCGGATTGGCAGACTTCACATATCTTCAAGAACATTTTGGAGAATTCTCAGACATGAAGGTTTCCTCACGATGTTTGCCTTCACCGTTTAAGCAAGCGATAATTAACTATTTAAAACGCACATAAACACTTCGAAAGTTAGAGATGAGCGCCTTGGGATCGAACTCAAGACCCCTGCATGGCAGTCCAACGATCTCCCACTAGGCTATCGCTGCTTATAGCATTGTTTAATCTGTGGTAATGTTATCACTTTCGTCGTTGAGCATCGATCTTCATTGTCATTTATCATTCGTGTTCTGACAATGTCATGCTTTTACTTACGGTGTTTTATATGTTTATTATCGACAACTTTTGACTGAGTTTCTGGATATTTGTTTCTGCTTACCCGACCGACCCCGACTTTCTTGGATTAGACGTAATATAATATTAAATGAATAATAATTTAATTATAGTTATTTGATGGGTGCTGACTTTGCAGAGCGAGCATTGCTACCTGAGTTCAGAAAAGTTACTAGTTTTTCTTTGGTGAGCTTTGTAAACCAGCTATATAAACTTATTTCGGGTTCTAAGACAGAAACAAGTGTAATTACTACAATCATTTTGAAAAAAATGCCTTGTTCAAGAGTATCCCCGTAGCAATTCTATTCATTTTGGATGCCTTATATATCTGAAATACAACTAGATAGCGTTATGAAAATGACACAAGGCGATAGAATACTAACAGTTCTTCGTTCACGTTGAGTGTTATGTCGGTCCACGTATGGTCGAAGTTGTATGGGTTTGTTGCATATCTCCTTTGGCTTTTTATTGATTGAGTATTCTAAATGGCTGACCTTGTATTGGACGAGCGGCACAGCGTCCGGCAGAGAGGCGATCTTGGCGCACATCTGCTTGTAGTAGTTGCGGATGAGGTTGAACACGTAGCCGCGGTCCATGATGCTGAGCAGGTCGAACAGAAAGAATGCCAGGCTGTTGTTCAGGCTCTGCGTGAGCCGTGAGTCCTTGCCATATCTGGAAAGAACAGAACGCCGTAAATTGAGGACACTCGCAATACTAAGTTGAGTAAGCATTCGACATCAAAATAGATTTGCAATTTCAAAATCATTATTAATATAAGAGTGTTAATGGATAGTAGGTCTTTTTTCTTATATAGACAAGTGGCACGCACCTGGATATGATCTCGGAGGTGACGTTATTGACGAGCGTGGTGATGTCGTCGGTGAACTGGTCGGGAAAGCGCGCCTTGCGCCGCGCCTCGTGGGCCCCGCTCCAGTACAGGTACTCCACCATCGACTTCACCATGAGCTCGAACAGCGCCCTGACCACGACGCACACGCGTTACGACAGGTTCTATGGTTCCGACGCAGAAATAGTGACGAACACACAACGGCATATGTCGTTGTGTGTTCGTCACTACTATGTGTTCGAAAGGTTAAGCAGAGGTGAATATAACAGAAGAAACAGCACAAATAGGAATACGTAAAAATCATGTACTGACCATGAGTTCTGCATGGCGAGGTCCCTGGTAGCTCCACTGGCGACTACCCACTGAAGAGCCAGCTCCTCGTGTAGGATCTTACATGACCCATCCGTCATAACTAGAAGTAAAATAAATGATGAATGAACAATAAATAGTCAGTATCAGTCAGTAGCAGCCAGTGCCATCTATCGGCACTGTACGGGGAA
>OV884029.1:37500-297500 GCA_930367265.1 Catocala fraxini | reverse complement strand
GAGTGGGTGGTGAGTAGTGAGTGACCAGCGGGTGGACTGTGGTGAGAGTGAGTGGGAAGTAGTAGGCGACTAGCGCGTGGACTGTGGTGTGAGTGGCGAGTAGTGACTGACCAGCGGGTGGACGGTGGTGTGCGCGTCGAGCGCGAGGCTGAAGATGGGCTTGTGGTTGTCGATCCAGCGCGTGCCCGGCAGCAGCACGTCGGGGAAGATGTACGAGTAGTTGGGCGGCGGCTCCTCCTGCATCACCGGCAGGCTGAAGTCGCCGCACGTCAGCTTGCCGTTGCGGCACAGAGGCAGCCACTGCAGACAACACACAATAACAATGCAACTCATTGTGACAATAGAAGTCGAGGGGTAGACTCCTCAGTCTTTGCTAATTATTTAGCGAGTTCTAATGAGCTGGAACGCCTGAAGAAGCACCCTCGTACATGATACGAGTAGTGACTGCATTTGTCCCGGTGAGTAAGAGTTTTGTAGGATCCTAACTACCTCTTTTAGGTTCTTTCTTTTATCCCATATTTAATTATTTTCCTGTTAAATCGAAAACACGTGAGCGTCCTCTTTGCTAAAACAAGCTCGTCTTTAAAAAGCTTTTGGATTCACTCAGCGCCACCAAAGAATTACTTTTTGTGCGTCATTGTGTGGATATTGAGGTCCTCTAAAAAAGTAAGCTAAGCAGAATAAGTTATCAAGTAACAAGTTATGCTCATCTATTTACGTAAAAAAATACGATGGTGTGGCGATTTATAACTTTAAACTTTTTCAGTTGGATACCAATATTCTGCAAATATCAAGGAGCATCAATTAAACCACTCATCTACATAAAAACACTTATTAAGTTAAGTATGTTAACGTAACTCATACAACACAAGGTGTATTAGTTACCGAGTACCCGACGGGTGTCTCCACGCTCTTCTCGTGCTCGGGCGCGACGGGCTTGCGCTGGCACGCCACGTGCAGGAACGTGAACAGCAGGTGGTGCTGGTCGCCCAGCTCTGCCGGCAGCTTGATCTTTATCTCGTCGTATAGTGACGGGTTCCTACCGAACAGAATACTCATCAATTTAAGTTATGAACCAGATGTTGTGTAGAGCTTCGCCAAAAGCGAAATAATATTTCATGAAAAATCGCATCCAAACCCTTGTAGTAAACGACAGGCGAAAACACAAACTTGTACGCTGTCAGAGCAGCGAATAACTAATGCACGATGGCGTAGTGGTTTACGTGGTCGCCTTGCCTCTGCCACTGCGCCGAATGTTGTGGGTTTGATCCCCACGCGGGACATAAATTTGTGTGATTCACAAATAGTTGTTCCCAGTCTGAGTGTTCTTTGTGACCATTGTTTGAATGGGGGTAAAAAAAACCTTAAAAGTCCTTAAAAAACGCATCCAAAAGGCTTGGCAGTCAGCGAAAACACAAACATGTACGTTATCAGACCAGCGAAGAACCAGTTTTTAAAAGAGCAATATTAAAGTACTTACCTTAGACGTAACTTAATCCGAGAGACAAAATTCTACACTTACTTATTATGATAGAGCACAGTGGTGTAGGCCTCGCTAGTGAACTCGGGACACGAGCTGCGACCGAATATGGCCGGCAGCGCAGACCCCTCGCTCTCACCTGACATCAGCTGTATCCGCACCTGCACACAAAGTATTACAATAGTAAATTGTATCCGACAATTGATTAAGAAATGATGTTCAAACTATACATAATGGACAGTAATTCTGTTTGTTCAATTTTCGAGGTTAAATTGTAAAAAGAAAATGAAAAGTAATAATAAATTTTTTTTCAAACTCGCATATACACACACGTCATTTGCCAAGCAAACATTAGCTCCGTAATTATTTTTTATTTAAGTAATAATACTGCATTAATAGTCTTCAAAGTAACATTAGCCTATTTAAAATCAGTGAATTCTTAACAGATATTAATATTCAGCATATTTAAAAACGCTAAAAGTACAAACAGTGAATAAACAAAGTGCTTAGTGTATGTGCGATTAACTGTATATGAAGAGTTAAAACAGGGTCTATCGTACGTAAACATAACCAAAAAGTTCCATTTGTATAATAATTATGTACTAAAAATAATTTGAGAGTGATAATACCAATATTATTCATCTATAAATCCGTTTTTTATTCAAAACATTATTTTTTCGCGCAAACTCCAGTGCTACCAACATAAACACGTTTGCGTTCCAAGTCGGAATATTACACTATTAATAGCATCACAGTCTATAGTGTCAAAATTTAAAGGCGAACATTCACGAACGTCATCAATAAGGCAGGTCATTCACTAAGAAGTACAATAAGGCTGGACATGCATGAACATTGAAACTGGACATTCACTAGTCGACAACGCCAACTAGTCAGAGACTCTCCACAGAGAAAAGGACAAAAAAAAAACTGTCTGCAAATTAATTAGCGTTCTATAGATAGCACACAAATGGCGCCTACAGTCACATCTTGCGCAGGTTGTCAAAACACTATCAATAAAGAACAATGTTTAAAATGTTGTAAATGCCATAATCCTTATGACCTTGCCTGTGCGAATATATCGGAAAAGCACTACAACTCTATGAGAGAAGAGCATAAATTAAAATGGACATGCCATGAATGTAGGAGTAAGTTGCCAAAGGCCGGAAATCTAAATACACCAGTGCGCAGCCTTAAGGAGGATTATGCTAGTGTCTCCGGAAGTGAGGAACAAGACTCTGGTTTAGGAAACGTTACCTTAAGGAGGAATCAGACATCAAAGATTACCCGGGAACCTGCTAGCCCAGTACAAAGCATGGATGTCTCACTTGTAGCGGCAGTGAGCGAGCGGGTCCAAAAAATGATTCTATTGGAACTACCTGGAATGATCTCTAATATCTTGAAGACCGAATTGTCCTCCATTAAGGAAGATTTGCAAGACTTCCGCAAATCTCTAAGTTTTATCAGTACTGGCTTCGACGAAATGAAGATCAAAGTAGAAAAACTAGTTAAAGACAATTTAATGCTGTCAAAGGAAAACGATTCCCTCAAATCAACTGTGTCTGACCTGTCAGAGCGTCTGAATAATTTGGAACAACATTTGCGCGAAGATAACTTGGAGATGCATGGTGTGCCTGAACATAAGAATGAAAACTTACCTAATCTCGTGGAACAATGTTCTCGTGTAGTGGGATACAGGTTTAAAGAGGATGACATAGTAAAATGCACAAGAGTAGCCAAGTTGAATAAAGAAAGCAAGCTTCCACGCACTATTATTGTCAAGTTCAAAAGTGTTAGAAAACGAGACGAATTTTATTCCGCGGTATACAGCTACAACAAAACAAATCCAGGTAACAAACTAAATACTTCATTACTAGGAATTAGTGGCGATAAAAAACCTGTGTATATATCAGAGCATCTATCTCCTGCAAACAAGATGCTACATGCAGCAGCACGACACAAAGCTAAAGAGATGGGCTATAGGTTTGTTTGGGTTAAGAACGGCCGTATATATGTTAGAAAACAAGTAGACTCTCAGTATATAATCATTAGAAATAGGGAGAATCTTAGTCTTATTTGTTAGACATATTGTTGTGCAGTAACATATTAGCAAAAATGTATTTGTCAATATATTACCAAAATGTTAGAGGTATAAAGACCAAAACTCTCGATATTTATAACACGGTATTGTGTAACAATTATGACATTATTTGTTTAACCGAGACATGGTTGGATGACACTGTGTTATCATCTGAGATATTTGACGATAGGTATTGTGTATTGCGCAGGGACCGCGACGTTAAATTCCGGGTTCGATATAAAAAGAACCATGGTGGAGGTGTGCTGGTCGCTTACTCAAAAAATCTACAAATATTGATCAAAAAGGAGTGGGAGACCGAATATTTAGAAGATTTATGGTTACAAATTAAAATAAATGAATCTCTAACTATCAGCTTGTGCGTTGCATACCTTCCGGATTACTTACCAACAAATGTTGTTTGTGATTTTTTGAAAAATTGTAATGACAGACTCTGTTCTACGTCTAAGCACTTAACATGTATTGTGGGTGACTTCAATCTCGGTAATATAACTTGGTCGGTAGAGACGGGTTGCCCTGTAGGCTGTAACTGCGAGAAGTCAAAGTCTCTCCTTGATCTATTTCAGGTAAATTCGATACGTCAATTAAATATCAATTTAAACCAAAACAACCGGGTTCTTGACTTAGTAATAACTGACGGTTAGGACTTTATTACTGTCACGCCGACCACACCTATTAGCCGTCTCGACATTCATCACCCACCTTTTGAAATAACGATTCGAACCAGTACTACTACACTTTTGGGGAATTCTTCTATTGAGAAATTATGTTATCATAAAACTGACTTTGTTAGTTGTAAAAGAGAAATCGAGCTGATTGATTGGGATCGGTGTGCTATGAACATGGATTGTGACGAGTTTGTGTATTTCTTCTATAATAGTCTTTACTCAATTATAGAACGGTTTACTCCAAAATCTAAAGTCTCGAACAACAAGTATCCTGCGTGGTACTCCAAAGGCCTTTTGAAATTATTAATGGCTAAACATAGAGCTCACACGAAATATAAACGATACGGAAATCCAAGAGATTATGACATGTTTTCAATGCTCAGAGCTAGGGCGAAAATAATCGCTTGTCAGTGCTTTAAAATATATGTTGAACGAATTGAAGACGATCTCAATGTCAATATAAAAGCTTTCTGGCGGTATACTAAAAGTAAACGCGTTACTAATAGCATTCCCAGTCGTATATACTATAAAGATATGGTTGTAAGCTCGGGTGGGAATATCGTAAACCTTTTTGCAAAATACTTTTCTTCAGTCTATAGTTCTGGAAACATAAGCAGTTACTTCCCTGATTTCCAACCGTCAAACCTGTTAATTTCTGACTTGCATATTGAAAAGAGAGACCTGTTGAATAAGCTCGAGCGAATTAATATACAGGGTGTCCAAAAATCAACGTCAAGCCGAAAACGGATGACGGGCCAAGGGATGGTGGTTCTCAAAAAAATATGAAAAAAAAATTTTTTGCTGCACTCTAAAAATTATAGCCATTTAAAAAAAAATGAGAAAATTAACACCTTGTTATGATTTTTCAAGTACTATGACTACAAAATGTTTACTTAGCTTAATTATTTTAGTGAGGATTTGTTACTGAATAATGCTAGTATACATTACAATTCAAAATTTGAACACAACTATCTTCATTTCAGAGGAAATATCCCTAATATGCCCAAACATGTACTCAAAATTATTACATTATTCAACTTTAAATGGCCGTGCTGAAAAAAAAATGTACTACGCCATTTCAGCACGTGGCATCAAAAGATGGCGCATTTAATGGGCTTTCTAAAATGCTATAACACTTACTACATTTTATCCTAATTATGGATTTTTTTTCTAAAACAACTTGGATTTATGCTTCTAATGCGATGCATATTTTATTTAAAGCTTACTTAAATTAAAGTAAGACAGTACAAGTTTGGGTGAAACAGATTAGGACGCCACTTCAACGTGTGAGAGTGAAAGAGATAGCAAGCCTGAGCATCATCAACAGCACGAGTTAGAGTGAAACGGAGAGAGACGCCACTTCAACGTGTTAGTGAGAGTGTGAGTGAAAGAGATAGCAAGCCTTAGCATCATCTACGGCATGAGTTAGAATGAGACGGATAGAGACGCCACGAGTGAAAAAGATAGCAAGACCGGATCATCTGCGCACGAACTGCAATACTTCAGTACGTTACGTTATTTCGTTTACTGCGCATCGTTCTGTATTCCTTCGTGTCGTTTTCGTACTTACTAACTTTGGCTTTGCTTATTGGACTTGATTACGTGCTACTTGGATTTGATTTGTGATTTGACCGTTTGTGACTAACTTGGCTTTCTTTTGGACTATCGTCATCGCTGACCGTGTAATTGTGTGTATTCTATGATCGCCACCATGCCGCTTCGATACACAGCACAGGAGTATGCAAACATGCATCTCATTTATGGAGAGTGCAGGTGCAACGCTAATGCTGCAGCTCGACTCTATCGTGAGAGATACCCCAATTCTGAGCGTCATCCGGATCATAGAGTATTTATTAATCTGCACCGATCACTCTCAGAAGGCCGATTTCCTAATCAAATGTTCAGTACAGGAAGATCCAGCATTCCATACGAGGAAGAAGTTTTAGCAGCAGTCGCAGAAGACACGAGTGTCTCAGTACGTGGACTTGAGACAAGCATAGGAGTGCCGAAGAGTACAGCACACCGGATTTTGCAGCAAAACCAGCTCCACCCGTACCATGTGCAACGAGTTCAATCTTTATCACCTCAAGATTATCCTGCAAGGGTTGCGTTTTGTGAAACGATGTTACAAAGACACCGAGAAGACCCCCACTTCCTGGATAAAGTACTCTGGACGGATGAGTCAACTTTTAAGAAAGATGGCTACTTAAATCTACATAATGTGCATGAGTGGCACGTGGAAAACCCACATTTAATGCGAGAAGATCGGTCACAATATCGCTTCAAAGTAAACATGTGGACCGGTATTCTGAACGGTAGAATTATTGGACCTTTCGAACTCCCAGACACCTTAACCAGTGAGGCTTACTTAGACTTTTTACAAAATCATCTACCAGATTTATTGGAAGACGTGCCACTCAACATTTACGTAGGTATGTGGCTCCAACAAGATGGCTGCCCTGCGCACTATGCTCGCTCAGTAAGGGAATTTCTTAACCAAGTATATCCGGATAGGTGGATCGGTCGGTCTGGTACGATCTCGTGGCCGGCCCGATCACCAGACTTAAACCCCATTGATTTCTTTTACTGGGGAGCAGTGAAGGATCAAGTTTACTCTAAGCCTATCGCAAACGTAGAGGAACTGCGCCAAAGAATTGCGGGGGCCGCTGAATACATCAATTCAAGAAGTTTTGCTCGTAAAATAAAGCGTTCGTTTTTAAAGAGATGTAGGGCATGCATTGAAGCTGAAGGCAAACAATTTGAATATTTATTGTAACAAAATAAAATGAACTGTTGATTTGAATGGTTGAATTTTTATTTCAAATTGAACACATAATGATTCACAATGACCAAAGGAATCTAATATGGTTTATCAATAAATTAGGTATTTGCCCTATTCACAGTAGCTTCGCAAAACAGTGTCACTAGTAGTTTTTACCTGACTGCCATAAAAGAGGGTTATGTATAACACTAATTTGTTTCTTAGAGGGAAACTAATGTCATTACCAACATTTTTGAGTAAAACAAAAAAGGTTAGACCCGAGTTGTTTTAGAAAAAAAATCCATAATTAGGATAAAATGTAGTAAGTGTTATAGCATTTTAGAAAGCCCATTAAATGCGCCATCTTTTGATGCCACGTGCTGAAATGGTGTAGTACTTTTTTTTTTCAGCACGGCCATTTAAAGTTGAATAATGTAATAATTTTGAGTGTATCCCATCTGGCCCGGTGACTTGGCCCGGCGCCGGGCCACATGGGAAAAAAATGTTTTAACTGGCCCGGTGATATGTTTACCGGGCCAAATGACACAAATCAAGTGCCATCGTCCCCGGTAAAGTGAGAAAAGAGGATACGCCTCGTAATTTGTGAAATACTAAATACATGCATCTATGAAAGGGATTGAACTTATAAATCAAACTGCTTAGTATACAATAATCAGTTTTTATTTGTGAATGACGCGTATCAACTTGTGTCATAAATCTCAACTTGAAATAGACTTCTTATAAATAGATCTTTTTGAATTTGAACATAATAACCATATTTTTATAATAATAATAATCAACGAAGTCAAAATGCTATGGATCAAACCAGGTACAAACAGTCTACAGTATGATTTTTTATGAACAATCAAGAATATACATATATAATGGTCAAAAACAAACTTTTTAATAATAGTCATCCTAATCAACGAGTCAAAATGCTATGAACCAAACAAAATTATTAATAAATACTTATTATAACAAACAGTCTTCAATATGGTTTTTTTTATAAACAATCAACGATATACATAAAAAATTTGAACATAATACCAATGTTTTAATGAACGAAGCCAAAACGCTATGAATCAAACGAAATTAAGTACTTATTTATAACATACAAACAGTCTCCAATATGTTTTTTTTTTTTATAAAAAATCAACAGTATATGTACATATTAAATGGTCTCTTTACCAAAATTAGAAAAATAACTAACCTCTTATCGACCATACTACAATATTATTTTTATAAGTATATCACAAATGTTAATAATCACAGATTATAATTGTGTATAATCATTATCAATAACAATTATTAAACTTTCTTTTAAAATAACATCTTCGAATAAGTCTTAAATAAAATCAATAATTTCAGAATTCTCTATCGCACTTTTTCTAAAAAATGACCGACGGTTATTTGACCGGTCACTAGCTCCATGGTTGCCTCCTGAATAAAATCTTCTCGAAGCATGGCCTCCTTTGAATGGCGTCGAGTACTTGGTATCTTATTTTCAATTTGTACTGATCTTGTTTTGTAGAGGCGTCAGTATAAAGCGCTTTTAACATCTCGATCATATTGGGCTGCTTTTTTTTAATTGTCTTGTTAAGCTTGCTGTGCCACGCTTCCAGTGCATTTGTCGTACGGTGGCGTTGTCCGAAAACGCACCACACGTTTATGAACTCGTCACGCAACCATTGCTTTAACATGTAATCACGAAATATCTTGCTATTTTTATCATCGGGACTTTGAGCAGCTACATACCACCAGCCATTAAAAATTTCGTTTTGCGGCAGAAGGGGTAGTACAGCACTGAGGGCTACTTGTCTGCGGGTTGTTTTTAACTTGGTGAGTTGTAATTCCTTTCCTTTCTTCCACACTGCTTGCGAATAATGGAAGTAGCAACCTTTTGTGATTACATTAGGGAATACTCATACAATAGCGTTCATGACGGCCATCTCAAAATCAGTTTTAAATGTTTCTGGGATCCAGTCTGGTACTTGAGCTTTCAATAAATGAAAAAGAACCTCATATGTGTCCGTACTTTTGTCACTTAATAACGCGTACGCCACTGGCACAATATTTGTATCTTCTTCACCAATAGCACAATGTATACTGTAAAGCTGTTTAAAAGGCTCTGAGCAACTCTTGAATGTGCCATCTCCAAAGAAAAGCTTACCCTCAGACATAAGTTGTCTGCCCTTTTGAGTGGCAAATATGAAAATTCTCTTTCCTTCGTGTGAGTAGTCTGCTATCAAAAAATCTAAATATTTTTCGGGTACCTTCACTTCGGTTAAATTTTTGTAGGCAATTTTTTTCAACCCAACGGAAGCATTTCTCGATCTATATAACGTACTCTTAACTTGGTGTAGTTCTGGAATTCGTTTTATTAAATCGAGACCCGAGTTTTGGTATGAAGCTATTGTAGCATTATATACCGAAGTAACGGTCGGAAATTCAGGTGCTGATAATTCAATTTTGCATTTGTATAAACTCTCGTCTATTTCATTTTTAGCAAAATCTGGCATGCACCCATGATTTTTCTCTCCTACTTTATCACTGCCCTAAAAAGATACATAGATATTAATTACTATTACTTAGATCATAGATAAGTCAGCACGACATTATAAGCTGAATGCACTTTTGTACTTACTTTCAAAGTTATTTTGCCACCACATCTTTTTCTCTTTCTATGAATGCATTCCCATGCCATTGTCCCATTTTTGTATTTTTCTTTCAATGTGTACTGGTATCCAGCATGAAGAAGGACAGTGCCGCCACCTCTTTCTATATATTTTAAAGACGATATGTCATTTGAACATCTTGGATTTTCGTCGACCATAGCTCCTGAAATCGTTACGTGTTATTTAATCAGTAGCACCACATCAACGAATATTTTTAACCACTCATCATTTTGATAAATTAAATGTTAAACAAATCAAATATCACTTCACTTACTAAGTTGCAGATGTTGCAGTTCATAAATACCACGTGCACATTAACCTTGACTGACCGTAACCGACTGACCCGCACACCCTTCTTGCTCTCCGTGTATCATAAAAAAGGGACAACGAATAGAAAGAGATAACCAACGCACGTTGCGTTGGTTTATAAAAAAACATATTGGAGACTGTTTGTATGTTATAATAAGTACTTAATTTCGTTTGATTCATAGCATTTTGGCTTCGTTCATTAAAACATTGGTATTATGTTCAAATTTTTTATGTATATCGTTGATTGTTTACAAAAAAAACCATATTGATGACTGTTTGTTATAATAAGTATTTATTAATAATTTTGTTTGGTTCATAGCATTTTGACTCGTTGATTAGGATGACTATTATTAAAAAGATTGTTTTTAACCATTATATATGTATATTGTTGATTGTTCATAAAAAATAATACTGTAGACTGTTTGTACCTGGTTTGATCCATAGCATTTTGACTTCGTTGATTATTATTATTATAAAAATATGGTTATTATGTTCAAATTCAAAAAGATCTATTTATAAGAAGTCTATTTCAAGTTGAGATTTATGACACAAGTTGATACGCGTCATTCACAAATAAAAACTGATTATTGTATACTAAGCAGTTTGATTTATAAGTTCAATCCCTTTCATAGATGCATGTATTTAGTATTTCACAAATTACGAGGCGTATCCTCTTTTCTCACTTTACCGGGGACGATGGCACTTGATTTGTGTCATTTGGCCCGGTAAACATATCACCGGGCCAGTTAAAACATTTTTTTCCCATGTGGCCCGGCGCCGGGCCAAGTCACCGGGCCAGATGGGATACACTCATAATTTTGAGTACATGTTTGGGCATATTAGGGATATTTCCTCTGAAATGAAGATAGTTGTGTTCAAATTTTGAATTGTAATGTATACTAGCATTATTCAGTAACAAATCCTCACTAAAATAATTAAGCTAAGTAAACATTTTGTAGTCATAGTACTTGAAAAATCATAACAAGGTGTTAATTTTCTCATTTTTTTTTAAATGGCTATAATTTTTAGAGTGCAGCAAAAAATTTCTTTTTCATATTTTTTTGAGAACCACCATCCCTTGGCCCGTCATCCGTTTTCGGCTTGACGTTGATTTTTGGGACACCCTGTATATAAAGGCGCTGGTTTCGATAGTATTCACCCGATCTTTATTCGTATGTGTGCAACTGCTTTAGTGACACCGCTACATATAATTTTTAAAAAATCTTTACTGGAAGGCACATTTCCGGAATTATGGAAGATATCTAAAGTGACGCCAATATATAAATCAGGTGATAAGGGAGATGTTTCAAATTACCGTCCTGTCTGTGTTATAAACTGTTTTTCTAAAATATTTGAAAGTTATATTTATAAACATATACAGGGTGTCCCAAAAATCAACGTCAAGCCGAAAACGGATGACGGGCCAAGGGATGGTGGTTCTCAAAAAAATATGAAAAAAAAATTTTTTGCTGCACTCTAAAAATTATAGCCATTTAAAAAAAAATGAGAAAATTAACACCTTGTTATGATTTTTCAAGTACTATGACTACAAAATGTTTACTTAGCTTAATTATTTTAGTGAGGATTTGTTACTGAATAATGCTAGTATACATTACAATTCAAAATTTGAACACAACTATCTTCATTTCAGAGGAAATATCCCTAATATGCCCAAACATGTACTCAAAATTATTACATTATTCAACTTTAAATGGCCGTGCTGAAAAAAAAATGTACTACACCATTTCAGCACGTGGCATCAAAAGATGGCGCATTTAATGGGCTTTCTAAAATGCTATAACACTTACTACATTTTATCCTAATTATGGATTTTTTTTCTAAAACAACTCGGGTCTAACCTTTTTTGTTTTACTCAAAAATGTTGGTAATGACATCTAGTTTCCCTCTAAGAAACAAATTAGTGTTATACATAACCCTCTTTTATGGCAGTCAGGTAAAAACTACTAGTGACACTGTTTTGCGAAGCTACTGTGAATAGGGCAAATACCTAATTTATTGATAAACCATATTAGATTCCTTTGGTCATTGTGAATCATTATGTGTTCAATTTGAAATAAAAATTCAACCATTCAAATCAACAGTTCATTTTATTTTGTTACAATAAATATTTAAATTGTTTGCCTTCAGCTTCAATGCATGCCCTACATCTCTTTAAAAACGAACGCTTTATTTTACGAGCAAAACTTCTTGAATTGATGTATTCAGCGGCCCCCGCAATTCTTTGGCGCAGTTCCTCTACGTTTGCGATAGGCTTAGAGTAAACTTGATCCTTCACTGCTCCCCAGTAAAAGAAATCAATGGGGTTTAAGTCTGGTGATCGGGCCGGCCACGAGATCGTACCAGACCGACCGATCCACCTATCCGGATATACTTGGTTAAGAAATTCCCTTACTGAGCGAGCATAGTGCGCAGGGCAGCCATCTTGTTGGAGCCACATACCTACGTAAATGTTGAGTGGCACGTCTTCCAATAAATCTGGTCGATGATTTTGTAAAAAGTCTAAGTAAGCCTCACTGGTTAAGGTGTCTGGGAGTTCGAAAGGTCCAATAATTCTACCGTTCAGAATACCGGTCCACATGTTTACTTTGAAGCGATATTGTGACCGATCTTCTCGCATT
This sequence comes from Catocala fraxini, assembly GCA_930367265.1. NCBI lineage: Eukaryota > Metazoa > Arthropoda > Insecta > Lepidoptera > Erebidae > Catocala > Catocala fraxini. The sequence continues at coordinate 284,873 of OV884029.1, read as the reverse complement.
AAATGTGGGTTTTCCACGTGCCACTCATGCACATTATGTAGATTTAAGTAGCCATCTTTCTTAAAAGTTGACTCATCCGTCCAGAGTACTTTATCCAGGAAGTGGGGGTCTTCTCGGTGTCTTTGTAAATTCGTTTCACAAAACGCAACCCTTGCAGGATAATCTTGAGGTGATAAAGATTGGACTCGTTGCACATGGTACGGGTGGAGCTGGTTTTGCTGTAAAATCCGGTGTGCTGTACTCTTCGGCACTCCTATGCTTGTCTCAAGTCCACGTACTGAGACACTCGTGTCTTCTGCGACTGCTGCTAAAACTTCTTCCTCGTATGGAATGCTGGATCTTCCTGTACTGAACATTTGATTAGGAAATCGGCCTTCTGAGAGTGATCGGTGCAGATTAATAAATACTCTATGATCCGGATGACGCTCAGAATTGGGGTATCTCTCACGATAGAGTCGAGCTGCAGCATTAGCGTTGCACCTGCACTCTCCATAAATGAGATGCATGTTTGCATACTCCTGTGCTGTGTATCGAAGCGGCATGGTGGCGATCATAGAATACACACAATTACACGGTCAGCGATGACGATAGTCCAAAAGAAAGCCAAGTTAGTCACAAACGGTCAAATCACAAATCAAATCCAAGTAGCACGTAATCAAGTCCAATAAGCAAAGCCAAAGTTAGTAAGTACGAAAACGACACGAAGGAATACAGAACGATGCGCAGTAAACGAAATAACGTAACGTACTGAAGTATTGCAGTTCGTGCGCAGATGATCCGGTCTTGCTATCTTTTTCACTCGTGGCGTCTCTATCCGTCTCATTCTAACTCATGCCGTAGATGATGCTAAGGCTTGCTATCTCTTTCACTCACACTCTCACTAACACGTTGAAGTGGCGTCTCTCTCTGTTTCACTCTAACTCGTGCTGTTGATGATGCTCAGGCTTGCTATCTCTTTCACTCTCACACGTTGAAGTGGCGTCCTAATCTGTTTCACCCAAACTTGTACTGTCTTACTTTAATTTAAGTAAGCTTTAAATAAAATATGCATCGCATTAGAAGCATAAATCCAAGTTGTTTTAGAAAAAAAATCCATAATTAGGATAAAATGTAGTAAGTGTTATAGCATTTTAGAAAGCCCATTAAATGCGCCATCTTTTGATGCCACGTGCTGAAATGGCGTAGTACATTTTTTTTTCAGCACGGCCATTTAAAGTTGAATAATGTAATAATTTTGAGTACATGTTTGGGCATATTAGGGATATTTCCTCTGAAATGAAGATAGTTGTGTTCAAATTTTGAATTGTAATGTATACTAGCATTATTCAGTAACAAATCCTCACTAAAATAATTAAGCTAAGTAAACATTTTGTAGTCATAGTACTTGAAAAATCATAACAAGGTGTTAATTTTCTCATTTTTTTTTAAATGGCTATAATTTTTAGAGTGCAGCAAAAAATTTTTTTTTCATATTTTTTTGAGAACCACCATCCCTTGGCCCGTCATCCGTTTTCGGCTTGACGTTGATTTTTGGGACACCCTGTATATAACCACTTCAAACACATATTGAGTCCGAAACAACATGGATTTGTCACAGGGCGATCTACCAACTCTAATCTTCTTTATTACACCAATTACATCTGTGAATCCTTTAACTGTAAAAATCAAGTAGATTCAATATATACTGATTTTTCAAAGGCTTTTGATAGTGTTAATCATTTGGCTCTACTTGCAAAAGCTAAAAGTGTAGGAATACATGGAAATTTGTATAGATGGCTCACGTCTTACTTACTGAATCGCTCACAGTTGGTCACACTCAGTGGTTACGACTCTGTTCCCTACCTGGCTACATCAGGTGTACCACAGGGTTCTAATTTAGGCCCACTTTTGTTTTTAATATTTGTTAATGATCTATTAAACAAAGTTACAAGTGAATGCTTAGCTTTTGCGGATGATATAAAAATATTTAAACGCATATCCAATCAAAGTGACTGCGAACTGCTTCAGTCGGATATTGATACGATAGTGAACTGGTGTGACAGCAATTTCATGTCGCTAAATACAAAAAAGAGTCAGGTCATAACGTTTACCAAAAATAAAAAAAATATATTGTACTTTAATTACTTCACTAAAAACACTATTATTGAGAGAGTTACAGAGGTTCGCGACTTGGGAGTGTTGTTTGATTCCGTTTTATCTTTTAGACCTCACTATGATTATATATGCAGTAAGGCCAATCGCATGTTATCCTTTATGCTTCGAACCGCGAAACCATTTAAACAAACTAAGTCCTTCATAGTCTTATATTGCTCTTTGGTAAGAAGTATTGTAGAATACTGTTCACCTGTATGGTCTCCAGTTTATAATATACATATAGATCGGATAGAGGCCATACAGAGACGATTTGTGAGAGCTCTGTGCTCAAAATATGGGCTTAGGCGCAAAATACCGGAGTATATAGACCGCATTGAAAAATTTTCCTTGACAACTTTAGTTAGTAGAAGATGGATGAGCGACTTGTGCACCTTACATAAAATCGTAAATTGTTCGATGGATGGTAACCTTCTTCAAAATGTAAATATTAAAGTACCAACGCGGTCTGTGCGTATTCCACAATTGTTTAGTGTCCCTACAAGCAACAACAATGTATCTCAGAATAACCCACTGTACAGAATGTGCAAAAACTATAATTCTATCTGCTCTCAAACAGATATTTTTCACGATAAATTCAACACATTTAAATCTTTTCTGTTGAACTATAACAAACCGTGACTTTTAGTGTACCCAATCTTGTATATCTTTTGTTTTTATTTTTAAATTTATCATGTATTCTTCTTTTTTTTTTTGAACTCTTGTATTAGATATTTAAGCTAATGTAAACTTGCATGAACATTCTATATACTTATTGCAAATGTTGTGTACAAATGTAACTGGATGTCAGATTTACTCTTTGTGTACTATTATGACTATTATTTGTAATACGATAATCTGTTATCTGTTTTTGTACCTACTGAATAAAATAAAATAAAATAAAATAATTAAATGTCTTGAACACTAGAGAACCACCACCACAAAATGATCAAAATGAATACTATTCTCGAGATCATATGATTTGATGTTGCACTTGTGTTTGCTCTTATTTCAATAAAGGAGGTTGCGGTACTGGTAGTTAGTAGTAAGTAGTGGAACATAATGTAATGTATGTTGGTGGGTAGTTACGGTGATGTTCCTGGCGGAGCCGGTGCGCGAGGTGTAGGCGGTGAGGTTGATCTCGCGCACGGCGAGGTACAGCAGGTTGCGGTACTGGTAGTTAGTAGTAAGTAGTGGAACATAATGTAATGTATGTTGGTGGGTAGTTACGGTGATGTTCCTGGCGGAGCCGGTGCGCGAGGTGTAGGCGGTGAGGTTGATCTCGCGCACGGCGAGGTACAGCAGGTTGCGGTACTGGTAGTTAGTAGTAAGTAGTGGAACATAATGTAATGTATGTTGGTGGGTAGTTACGGTGATGTTCCTGGCGGAGCCGGTGCGCGAGGTGTAGGCGGTGAGGTTGATCTCGCGCACGGCGAGGTACAGCAGGTTGCGGTACTGGTAGTTAGTAGTAAGTAGTGGAACATAATGTAATGTATGTTGGTGGGTAGTTACGGTGATGTTCCTGGCGGAGCCGGTGCGCGAGGTGTAGGCGGTGAGGTTGATCTCGCGCACGGCGAGGTACAGCAGGTTGCGGTACTGGTGGTGTGGCGCCGCCGCCGGCTGCGTCGGGAACGGCAGGATCTCCTTGCACGGCCGCACGTTGTCGTCTAACACATCACACAACACTATTATATGTACATTACGTACTTTTGTGAACTCTCAAGCACAATGCATAAGTAAAACGAATTCACCACGTAATTATATTGGTAAACAATACATAAATAAAACGAATGATATAAAAACAAACCTGTGAAGTAATCTTAAATATTTCTTATATCTTTTAAAAATACACCGCATTAGGAATGAATCCTATGTGACGAGGAACTTCCCAAACTTTTGAAACAAATATGTTTGGATTACACCTTTTTTTATCTCATGCGAGTTCCGAACCTACAACTGTCGGCTCAGTGGTGAGGCGACCATTTAAACTACTACACCACTCGTGTAGGAAGCTATTCATAGCACTTAAGAAACTCAGAGAATGTCAGGGTCATGTCAGACCAGTGAGTGTCTTTATATGTTTAGTCTCTAAGCGTTTGACTTTGACCCGTAATACTCATACGAATATAACTAATAATTATAATTATTATTACTCTTGTATTGCGTTGTGTCCTTAACATGGTACGTCTTATACTTATGATGCATTCTAAGCTGTTAAGGTGTTATATTGGTTACCTCCGTAAGGGTTGAGCTTGGCGAGCTCGGGCGTGAGTCCGTTCTTGAGCTCGTCGGGGCACGGCGACACCTCGATCTTCAGCGTGCCCGGGATACACTTGAGCTTCTTCGGCGCGGCGCTGGGACGCTTGATCTCTGACAAGAACTTGTACAAGTCCTCGTCGCGGAGTTTGTCCGTCTCCTGTTGATTAACATATATTTTTATTTATGGAAAAGTAAAAGTTTAAGGTAAAATACACTAAATGGTTTTAAATCTGAGAGTATTTTAGAAGTCGACTTGATTCGATGGTGTGGCCGCTTGAGGTGTTCGATACATTGCCCAAGGCACAATAAAGTAAATGCTTTAGATAATATAATAATAACCAAGTGAAAGTGAATGCTCTAGAATTAATTATCATAAATTATTTTCGATACACGCAGGGGTCAATTCAGCTTATAGGTTTCACCATAAAACCGCTGTTGCATCTATTCTAGGCTGTGTAATTCTGTTTAGTATTTTAAGTAAAGGATGTTATATTCAATGGGCTCTATCTTTAAAAGTATAACAGGTAGCCTGTTGAAACGTACTCAGAATATGTGTTACTATGACGGATACCTTAGGGACTAATTACACTTATTTAGCTCTGTTCAGCTTTTGTCCATAGAAAACAAAAATTTTGTATGGAGATGCATACGCATCCGTTTAGCTTGCCGCGTCTATTAAGCTTTCGCGGCAAATAGGCATAAAATGAGGACAAGTGTATTTTATCATGCGAATGCTATAGATAGAGTTCAGCGCTGTTCTGCCGTACTGTACGCGGTGGCATCTTGTCGACGAGGACGTCCGCGCTCAGCGCCGACGGGGCGGAACAGCGCTGAACTCTATCTATATTATTCGCATGGTTCCAATACTAAATCAGTAGCCTACCGTTTTCGCAGCATATTCAGCGCCGTCCGCAGTCGATAGCAGCGTTTTAGCGGAGATAACACGCTATGACGGCTTTTCTCATTCTTAGGAGGCTGTACGCGGCTGATAGAAGCAGAACTGCATAAGTGTGACCAAAATCGTTCAGCAAAACGCGAATAGAGCTGAATAAGTGTAATTAGTCTCTTAATCGTAACAAATAATAACATTGTAGAATCTTTAGAGGGATGCAATAAATATATATTTTAGATTTTATTGTTTTTATTTGTTATAAATACGGTAATACATACACATTCTGAACTTAAAGTGATATTAAAATAAACTCTAAAGTAAAGCAACATATTGTGAAACGATTCAAGCGTGCGATAGGATACGCCATTGTGTGGTGGAACTTTTTTGCAAGCCAACTCGATCGCGTCTTTATACCTACGACTGGTGTAACAACGCGTAAAAGGAAAGGGTCTGGCTATGTCGGTCAGTCAGGCTATCACCAAGCGCACCACCCTCGGCTGCTACCACACTACTGCCCGGTGCGGGAACTCAATCTGAACCCTTTCTGTGAGAGAGGCATATCAATACCGGGCTTAGTGTGGACGTCCAACCACTGCGACAGGCGGAACCCCGACCTCAAACCATCCGCCGTTCCCGACCTCCGTTTGGCCGGATTACAAGAGGCACCATGCTCCCGATCCAAATAAACAAGTAAATTCTCAATCCCTTTCTAAGAGTTTATGGAGCGATCAAATCCTCACATGTTTCGAGACTTCTTGGATCTCTTTTGAATTTATGTAAGTAAATACTTTATTTATATTTAGCTTTTTATTATTTTAATTCAATTAGTAATAAGTCAAGATTCAGAATAGAGGCGATATACTTTAAGGCAATAGTGTTAGTTTACAAAAGCTAGCGCCATCTAGGAAAGCGAATGCAATTGACAACAGTTCTAGACTTCCAGTTAGTGGTTATACTCGACGGATAGGTCTCACACAGTTTGGTTTCTAGATTATTACCTATAGCTGGCGTGATAATCAATAGTTTGCTTGTAACGTAATTTGGTAACGAACACTGTAGCTAAGGAATACTGGTAAAGTTAATTTTAAGGTTTATAAATAATTTGTATTCCTATAATTTACAAAAGAGCGGTTAGTTTGTGCGTGTAGTTATTTGTTTGTTAGCTAATTGTTATAATTATTTTCTCGTATATAACAACAAAGGTGAATCACAATTACGCCACCTACATTTAAATCATAATTATCTATACTAATATTATAAAGCTGAAGACATTGTTGGTTTGCACGCGCTGATCTCTGCCACTAACATAGAGATTTGAAAATTCTATTTGCATTTTATAGTCTACATCATTAAATATATGTTAAGGGTAGTCTAACAGCACACTACAACCCTTAGGGGCGAGCCGTGGTATATTCGATAAAACTTGTATGTTTTGTATAACAATGCAAAGTATTTCTAAAAGAAAGCAATGAAACACACGCAACATTAGTTATAGCAATGACTGGACAAGGTAGGACACGGTTTGTGTTACGTCTACTAGATTTTGCCCGCGGCTTCACTCGCGTAAATGTACGTTAAGTTAGGAACAGTTCTTTTTTCTGGGTGAAAGGTACCTTATGTCCTTTTCTGTTCCCCTGACAACGAGTTTGCGAAATTTCTTGATGACCGGTCAAATATTTAAGGCGTGAAAGCATTACAAACAAACTCACATTTGGATTTGTAATATTAGTGAGAATTAGTTTTAGGAGCTAAATGACGCCAATGTCTTAGGACACTATATTTCTAATTGTCCGACCCTGATAAGATGCAAAAAAAAAATAAGACGTTATTTTAAGATAGAATTAAATAAGTCTTAGTATAAAATGTATGGAAACAAAGAAATACCTACATATTTGCATTTTTATTATCACCTATATAGTAAGAAATAGAAGTATTACCTGAGTCGTGGAAGCAGGCTAACATAACACCTGTGTTTAAAACAGGCCCAAAAGATGATATCGAAAATTATCGACCAATATCCATATTGTCGGCATTGCCGAAGCTTTTTAAGAGACTTGTACATGATAAATTATACCCCGTGCTCCACTGTGCTATAATTGAACAACTACATACTTTCGTCAAAGAAGATCTGAGGTAAGGCCTTTGACAAGGTCGACTGTGAGTTACTACTTAGGAAAATCGCATACAATGGTATACGTGGGGATCTTTTGAGATGGTTTTCTTCATACATTTCGAATAGAACACAAAGAAAAGTGGTGAATGGCTTTCAGTCGGCTTCCACTGCTGTTACATCTGGCGTCCCACAGGGATCGATTTTAGGACCTCTTCATCATTTTTATCAAAGACAATTTACTGTACGCAGATGACTTAAAAATGTTTAGACCAATCAAAGATCATAATGACTGCTATGCCTTTCAAGATGACTTAAATCGCTAAACAGAGTATAGTAATCATAAAAAATTACAACAGCATTTCCAAGTGTCGTTGTCTAAGTTTTACCATATATTATATAGTTATATCAAAAATAAAGTCATAATTAACTACACTTACCATTTAATAGTAGTAGTAGTGTAACAGTTTTCAAAATTATGTAATAAAGTGTCAAATAAATACATACATATATACATACATAGATTTACGCTTGTTTCCCAGAGGGGTAGGCAGAGACTACGGATTTCCATTTGCTACGATCCTGACACACTTCTCTGGCTTCATTCACTTTCATCACATTCCTCATACACGCCCGTCGGTTCAAGGTGCTCTTAACCTGGCCTTTGTCCAGAACGCCTCCGATCTGATCAAAAAATGTTCGCCTAGGTCTTCCTCTTGCGACTGTTCCATTAATCAAATAAATAACGCGATAAAATCCGTATATAGTAGTTTAATTTCAATACACTTACCATTTAAACAACTCATATTTAAATCGGATTAGTACAGTGCGCGATCTCGATGTTCTATTGGACGACAAACTCAATTTATGCAAAGAAAGTTTCTAAAAGGTATAACACTATTATTGTTTTCTGGTATCTTTATATTATGTGGATTTACTTAGGTCATACGATCTGCCATGCTTAACGAGTTGTCGATTATTTGTATTTATTATAAATATAAGTAATAATAATTATACAAATAAAAATGCTAAGAATTTGGAACAGAAGCGAAAGGGGCCATTAAAAAATTACATTGTAACTAAAATTCCATTTCACCATCTAAGAAAATAAATAATGGAGCAAGATAGTCGAATAGTTCAGCGCTTTTGCGTTTAGGGATTATTTACAAGATCTTTGTTCTTGTTCTCGTTTTATCTATTTAAATAGGTCCTAGATATAAGTTTGATATGAATACTAAGAAGATTACGGTGCTCGATGGAGCCCTAGCGCGTGATACATACATGTGTATGCAGGCGGACGTACCTGCTTGAAGAAGCTGGTGACGGTGATGACGATTGCTTGAAGGTGTCGAGCTGGTGCGCGAGCTCGTCGGCGAAGTGCGCGGGCGCGCGGCGCTCGATGGATCCCTAGCGCGTGATACATACATGTGTATGCAGGCAGACGTACCTGCTTGAAGAAGCTGGTGACGGTGATGACGATGGGCTTGAAGGTGTCGAGCTGGTGCGCGAGCTCGTCGGCGAGGTGCGCGGGCGCGCGGCGCTCAATGGAGCCCTTGCGCGTCAGCGAGCCCCCCACCTCGCCCGCGCGCCGCCGCAGCTGTTCCAGGCTGCTGGACGACGCCTTGCGGTCTGCCGACACAGACAACTAGCTTTTATACACTCTGCATTCAAGAGACGACCATATATTGTGTAGGAATGTATTAATGTAATATGGTGCAGTTACGACAGGTAATGACACAACAATGATGACGATACGAGCTGACCATATGATGAAATATATTATTGTAACGTAACATTCGCAACAGGCATTGTCCGTTGCGAGCACAGTACTTAGCGTACAGGATAAGGGACGATATCCTAGCTTTAGATTAACTATAGACAAGCGTATGGATTTATGCCACCATCATTTCATACCATTTATAGATTTGGAAAAGACTTTCGATAAGATAGACTGGACAAAAACAATGAAAATGTTGAAAGTAGCAGTATTAGATTGCAGACAGAAAAATAATTGCGTACTGCTTAAAATTCTATAAACATTAGTACCCATAGAATAAAAAAAGCAAAGAGCAACGTTCAAAGCAAGGAGTAAGATAGGGATTCCTTTAATCATCTTTAAAATTCAATATTTTTGTTGAGTGTGCGTTAAGAAAGGTGGTGTGAAATGTAAAGATCACTGTGTAAAAATGATGACGTTCGCAGATAATATAACAGCAACATGACAGCCGTAACAATACAACATGTATGTATAAATAAGAAGAACTTTCACAAGTTACGAACATTACTTTTAAACATTTTAGACTAAATAAAACATTACATTTTTTTTAACTCTCACAACTTGAAATATGTTGCCTATGTGTAATTTTGTACATTATTTTACATACAAATAGCAAACAAAAGAATTTTTTTGCACAAACAGCATGAAATTTAATAAAATATAAAGAATTAAAAAATATTCAGTAAATTTGGTTGCAAAATAAGGAAGTCATTCAAAATTTTTATTTGGATACAAGAAGTGGGGTTGTAAAGGGGAAATCTTGCTATTTTCTTCGGACGGCTGCATTTCAATAGCGGTCACGTCACAGTTTGCACCGCGCATCTTTTTTCTGTAATTTAACAAATATGTTTCCCTACTAGTATTTTGTTTTTATTTATTTACTACCCGATTTGAAACGTAATCTACCTTTGTCATATGGAATAGATTTCAAAAACTCTTTGTTTTCTAGAGTTTGGGAAATATAACTATTTAGTTTAAATAATAAAATAATGTGAGCCATCTGTTGCGCGCTCTACCAGCAGCGGCGCCTGAGGTGGTGCGCGGGAGGACTGCGCTCGCGGCCCGCGGCCCCGCGCCCTCAACATGACAGACTCTTGCTACGCAGACGGCGCGAACACACGTCGCGCGCGTTCTATATGTTTACGTTTTTTTTTTCTATCTTCTATCTTCATATATAACTACCAGTGTATGTAACTGTATGTAACTGTAATCTATATTAAATATTGGCTGATATTTAAACATCTCTATCATCTATTCTTTTGTTGTTCATCGTTTCTTTAGACTAATTTAAATTGACGGCACTCGAATAAAACAAGTTAATAATTTTAAATATAACAGCCAAATAACGAAGACTCCAGATGTTTACCCGATATAATAGCTGAAATCGCAAGAACTAAACAAGTCTTCAAACAAAAAATACATCACGTTAAGGCAAATATAAATAGAAATTTAAGGAACCAGCTTATTACAAATTAATATATCTGGAGCATAGCCTTATATGGCTGTGAAACTGGCGTTAAACAAAAGGGACAGAGTAAGCCTAGCGTCAATTAAAAATGTGGTGTTGGAGAAGGGTAGAAAGGATGAGATGGACGAAAAGAAAAACAAATGTAGAAGTGTTAAGTACTTATGGTAAATGAGGCAAGATAGTTGTTGAGAACTATAGATAATATGAAAGGGAAGACAAGGTTATTTGATACAACATGGCGACTTTTTTAAAACAACCTTTTTAGGTAAAATTATGGGTTTGCAAAATGGCATATAGAGAAAGGAATAGGGGCGGTAGATATGAGAGCCTTCAGAGCCCTTACGTTCCGCGGAAAGCAGTGACAGTATTAATTTTAAGCCGTTAGTTTACACGTGATATTTTTTTTGGCTTTTATACTTTAAGTAATTTAGTACTTTCACGTGCCTCTTTTCTACACTAGATACTGGTTGATTGACTGTATTGTTAAAGTAAAGCAACCCTTTTTTTCACCTCATGCCTGTAGAATATCTAGCAATACACATTGAAGAAAGTACACGTCGAACTGGGAACCAGGGACAAGTATGGCATAACTTATGAGTGATGTCAAGATGGTGGAATGAACTGTTTGAATAGACGCCTCTAATATGAAATGAAGTAATAAATATAAACCAATTACCCGGCGCTTCTGTGTGTATTTCCAAGACAGCGTGAAAATCAATTTTGGAATCAGTTTTGGCCGAATCAATACAAAAACAAAAAGAACAAAAATCATAATATTTGTTTGGAGTGTTGTATGTTTTGAGTTAGAAATGTTGTTTGGCTTCGTTTTCTTCAATAATGCTCGATTTCAACAGTGTCAAGTGTTCTTAGCTGGAGTATTTTCAGCATTTAGGATCTGTGTGGCTGTAGTGGAGAACATAAGTAGTGTATAAAGTGTGTCGGCTCACCCAGACTGTTGGTGTTGTGCGCGAGTCCGGGCGCGAGGCTGGCGTCCTTGTCGTCGCGCTCGAGGCTGTTGGAGCCGTTGAGTATGTTGAGCAGCGAGACGGCGCTCCAGGCGAGCGGCATGCGGTAGGCGCCCAGACGTGCGCACGCCGCCGCCGCGCCCGCGCGGACCTTCTCGCGGTTCTGCACATACAAGTACTTGTATATCACCTACGTGGACCGTGTTACAATTACAATGACAATAAATCACGAAATTCTTCAGCAGATATATGGCTACTATAGGTATCTTTAAATAAAACTAATAACTCTACTACCACCACTAACTAACAAACAAAAAAACTTAATTATATATAACTCACCATTTGGTTATACTTAAAATAATACAGGTCCTAATGTACTTCCCAGTGGAACTACCATTTTATTGTTTTACAATATAAGTATAAGTATCTTATCTAATCTAATTTGTGGACAAGTTTCTTACATACAATATATTATGATTTTCTAAAATGAAACATTTTGCAATCGTTTTCGTTTTACTTTAGATGCTTAATTTACAGAAGATAATAATGCTGTAGAGTTATTTGGTCTAATGCATGTAACATGCTATATTTGGTTATAATATAACTTGATTAATGTAACAAGTCGACTAAATTATTTATGCATAAACTTGAAAAATAACAACCATCATAGTTTGGATAGTTGAATGTCCACTACTGAGCATAGGCGTTCACAAAAGAACTCAAAAGTAACCAGTTTAAGAAAAACCTAAGAGTGCCTATTTGCGAGTTGGATACTTTGGGGTTACCTATAAGTATTAAACAAGCTTGCCAGAAAAGCAATAGTGAGTATCAAAATACTTATAAATTTTGTTATAACTTTTTCTACTGAAAAAAAAAAAAAAAAAAGAACTGAAAAAATTGTGATGATGCACAAGTCTGACAAACCACATTCCTATAATATCTTACCCACATATCAATATATAACAGGCATTTGTAAACGGTGTGTAAAAAAATACAGGCTATTAATCTCCCCGATTAAGGGCAAACTCATCCGTAATCATAAGTATGGCTTCTGTTAGGGAAAAGATTAGTTCTGCAACCTTGTATATATATACATATACAAATATACAATATAGACATATTAACGTTTTTATTTGAAATTATATTTATGTAATGTCATTAAATCACAATCACGTGTACAAAATGGGGGCTATCGTTTTTGTGCTCACCAGTCAGCGCCACTAGCGAATAAGGCCCTGCCAATCTCACCACAGCGCTGCTGTCAAAAGCCGCATTTGGCGGTAATCATTGTTTGTTTCCATAGTTGCTGTTGAAGTGACTATAGAGTATGACATTAAGACCTTACTATCCACTAACATCTCTAGCGATAAATTCAGGCGCGAGGGCCTTCATTGGTGATAATTAGATGCCCTAATACTCATACAACTTTTGTTTTCGATTTCTGTTTTTTAATTTCACACATATTCAATCAAACAAAAAACATACAGTTGATACGAATAAGGGCGTGTTTAAAAGCGTACCTTATCATCCTTGATATAAGGCTCAACACACTCGTTAACATCTCCCTGCAGTACTTTCTCCACCCGCACGACGAGGAACATGTCGGGTGAAGGGTTCAGTATGTCGAACACTGCGCTGCGGCTGAACGTAGACAGGTCAGCATGAGGGATGTGCGCCGACAGCATCTGTCTCGTACACTCCGAGTTCAGGTTGAAGTAGAAGTTCTCTGATAACTTCTTCTTTTCCTTCGCATCATAGACGGCCATTGATGCGAATAGTGGCTCCACGTCGAGTTCTAGCCTGAAATTGATAAATTTGGCTGTAAATATATATCGAAAGTTAATGAAAGAAAGAGAGAAAGATAAATGCAACATGCTTCTTCATGTTAGAAGCCAGCGTCGGCTTAAGTGAATTATTGATAAGATGTTCTCAGTAACTACACGGAAACTGGAACAGTGCTCGGGGCATAGAAATGAGCTTACCTAGAGCTAGCTTGTAGTTAGTAGGTATCTTGTCATCAATTGTTAACTTGTATTTTACAAAATTCTAATCGGAGCTGTTTTCTTTTCAGTGTAGCGACCACAAACCGACGAACAAGTTATGAGAAATGTTAAGAGGTGAACTGTACACAGTTTGCACCACGCCATACATTTCTTGATTACGCAGGCGAAGTTTACACAGTGAGTTAATATATATACAAATTCCAGACATCAACAATAGAGCCGCGGCCCGTCAGGCACGGTTATCCAGCGTGGTCGGAGAATCCCCCTTTTGTGTTAGACATTAATAATACTAAACGTGGGCTACGATATCGGTACTATAAAAATAAAAATGAGAGTTGTATAAAAAATAAAATAATTATACTAGGATCTTAAAAAAAAATATCTTTTATTAAAAAAGGAACGCAGATATTTATTACATTAACATAAATGAAAATAAATGCAAAGCCACATGGACTGTAATTAAGAATTAAATAAATAAACAATAACATCCGCAAATACAACATAGAAAACATAAAAATAAATGATGTTGTCATTACAGATCCTATAGAAATAGCTTCTTACTTTAATAATCGTTATATTGATCAGACGTGTAAAAAAAGCAAAAATATAGTGGTTACCTTGACTTTAATAAAAATCAAACAGTCAACTCAATGTACTTAGAACCTACGTTGGAAAATGAAGTAAAATAGGTAATAATGTCTTTAAAAAATACTGGATCTGAAGGCTATGATGAAATCAACACAAAAATTATAAAACCATGCTGCAATGAGTTAACGAATATTTTAACCTACTTAATAAATATGTCATTTTCACTTGGAAGCTTTCCAGAAACATTGAAATTGTCCATAGTTAGCCATTATCCAAGAAGGGCGAAAAATGCGATATGAATAACTATCGACCAATAACATTAATACCCATTACTTCTAAAATTTATGAAAAATTTATGTACAAAAGATTAATAAACTACTGCACAAAATTTCAGAATATATGTAACGAACAATATGGATTCCAAAAATTTTAATCTACTACATTAGCTACCTACTTCCTTATGAAAGTGCTACTTACGAACGTTAAAGATTATTTACAAGGGATTAGACAAGGGGTTTGGGGGCATGTGCTACAGTGGATATCATCTTATCTACGTAATAGACAACAATGTGTTATTATTAATAAATTAGATGACAAAAGAGATTTGATACCCTATATGCCGTATAGAGACATTAAATGTGGTGTACCACAGGGCAGCGTGCTGGGCCCGATATTATTTATTTTATACATAAATTATATTATCAAAAAACGAAGCATAAATATATACTATTTGCCGACGATATTTCGATTATAGTAACATATAATAAAAATAATAATAATCCTCCATTTTTGGAAGCCACTTTGTAATAGCGTCGAGGCCTTGTTGGAGTTGCTCTGTGGCCAGCTCAGGTTGCTTATTACTCGCCATTATGGCTGTGTCGTCGGCATATGTAGCAGTCATGACTCCCTCCACCTATGGTAGGTCTGAGGTGAATAAGGTATAAAAAATCAGTCCTAACACTGAACCTTGAGGCACGCCTGCTCTTATATTGAAGAATTTGGAGATTGATTCAGTTTCCTTCACTTGTAAGATTCTCCCTGTGAGATAAGATTTCAGCAGGATGTATTAGCTGTGCGGAAGACTTGTTTTTATCTTACTTAGAAGTACCTTGTGCCAAACCCTATCAAATGCCTGCTGGATGTCCAAGAATGCTGATGAACAGTACTCTTTTTTCTCTAGGGATTTTCTTATTTTCTCAACTACTCTATGTACTTGTTCGATAGTAGAAGTAGCTGCCTAGATCCAAATTGGTGGTTTGGTATTGTATGTTCTAATAAAAGCATAATTCGATGAAGGATCAGTTTTCACAGATTTTTGACAAGATAGGCAAAAGGCTGATAGGCCTATATGAGGTGGTTTCATTTGTTGGTTTCCCAGCCTTGTATATCATAAGAATTTGTGACACTTTCCAGTGGTCTGGAAGGTATTTAACCCTTAGTATTCCATTGTACAGCATGGTTAGGAAAACTACCGCCTTTCTTAGAAGTTCTCATTAAGTTTCCTTTGTAATGAGGTCATACCCTGGGGCCTTTTTGTCTTTCAGGTCAATAATAGTCCTCCAAACTTCTTGTACTGAAACCGGTGCAGGTGGGAGCAACAATTGCATAGACTGGGTAAGAATAGATTCGACCTCTATCTCGAAATCTGTATCGCTAGCGTTATTCGGGCTGAACACATTTGATAAATGTTTGCCTTTTACTGCGATGTGCGGGCCCAGCCATTATTATTTCTAAGCGGAGGTTTTGCCAGTTGTGTTCTGTCATATGACTTTGCAAATTTCACAGTGAGTAATCAGTGGCTGCAGTGGGTGTAAGCGATTCAAGTTAAGCCTCAAGAGTCTTATTGTGCCAAATAATATAATATTCTATCACATACACACAACACCGTCTAGCCCAAACTAAGCAGAGCTTGTACTATGGGTACTAGACAATGGATAAACATACATAAATACTTTTTTTTTTTTTGTAAATACATACATATTATACATAGAAACACCCAGACCAAGACAAACATCCATATTCATGCACACAAATGTTTGACTTGTGCGAGAATCGAACCCGCAACCCAGGCGTGGCAGTCGGTTACACTAACTACTACGCCATCGAGTCGTCGAAAGCTTTATCATTTCTCTTAAATATGATGCTCGTCTGTTGAAATTTCTTTTGTCAGTTGCAAGTCTGCTAAGTTGCCACACACGGCAATCTCCGTCTTTCTAAGATCGCTTTTTTTATTTCAAGAGGGTAGTTATTTACCCGCTTTTTAGGGTCTAGTAAAGGTGTACTCTTCCAGCAGGCCTCCTGAATGAGGTTTGTTATGTGTTTAGTTGCGATTTCAATTTCATCAGGCGTCTTAAGGGCAACTTTTAGATTGATGTTCTCATCAATGTATACTTTGAATGAGTTCCAGTCTGTTTTTTTGTTACACAGCCTTTCAGGGCTTTTGTTTTCTATAATTTTTGTGCTTAGGGTTAGTAGTACTGGTCCGACGAGATATCGTAACAGGATTCACACTTCACATAGTGACTCGAGAAACCTTTCATTACGAAGAAGTCGAGCAGATCTGGTATTTTAAAAGTATCTGCCGATCAGTATGTGGGTTTAGCTGTAGATAATCTGTTAGCGTCTATACTGAGCTTTAACTGTCTTCCTCTGGTGCTAGTTAACCTAGAACCCCAGTGCGTGTTTTTGGAGTTCCAGTCTCCGCCCACTAGAAACCGATTGCCAAGTGTCTTAGAGAGTTCTGTATACATCTCTTTGGATATCTTATGTCTGGGTGGACAGTACACTGAAGATATATTGAAACATAAATTTTTCTTCGACTGCTATTGTAGTAGCCTGAATGTGGCAGGTTTTATATTCAGGCATTATGTGGTGTTTCAATTGATTGCCTGACAATAATCGCAGTACCTGCGTGTCCGGTCCCATCCGGGTGTGGGGTGATGTAACACTCATAATACTTGAACTTGAGATTTGAGACAGAGGTACAGTGAGTTTCAGATATCAATAACAAGTCCAAAGTTAGTTGAGCCATTAGCGTTTCTGTATCATTTTTGTTTGGGGTCAGTCCATTTATGTTCCATGTTGCCATACAAATTGCAGTCATTTTGATAATTTGTCTACGAGTTGTGTTATGAGCATCATAAGGGTACTCATCTGTTGAAGGATTAATTCAAATTTCTCTGTCTGTTTAATTAATATCTTTTCCAAGTTCAATAGAGGTTGTGAGTGAGTTATTTCTTGGGCTCGTTGTTTTTTGTTTCGTGTGACATCAGAGTACATTTTTGTTTGGATTTCAGGATTTTCAGCAGTCTTCACAGCTAAGTTTGGCATCGGTCTATCCTTTGTTTTTTCCATTGAAGAGATCTGTGTTTGATATGTTGGCTTCGAGCGTCTTAAAAAGATTTCCCTGTATACTTCACATTCTTTGCAATTCGCCTGATGTGGACCATTACATAGTGCACAATGGGCGGGTGTTGTGCGATCAAGTTTTTGGCATTCCGATGTTTAATGTGACTGTCCATATTTTATGCAACGATACGGGTGCATACAGTAATTTTTCGAGTGTCCATATGGCCAAAGATGCCAACAATATTGTTGGCATCTTTGGCATTGTACTATCGATTTTCGCTTCTTCGGGTCCTCTATGACATCAGACATATGTATATGTATTTTAGTTTTTTCACAGCCCTATTACTTGATCCAGGTGCAAGATTCACAAAGAATGTGGATGTGGGTCTTTTGTCAGGCTTTTGTTTCTAACAAACTAAATAAATTTGTTTACGCACTAGAAAAATAAAAAATGTTACAAACATTGAAACTGCTGTTACATCATACGTAGAATCGCTGCTCCGATAAGGACTTATAATGTGGAGTAACAGTACTGACTTCAACAGAGCATTTGTGCCCAAAAAAAGTATATACGAGCAATAAAAGGTCTTTAGCCGGACGAGTCATGTAAACCAATATTTCAAAAGCTTGATTTGTTACCTTTACCGTCGCTATATATTTATGAAATATGCATGTTTGTATATAAAAACAAAGAGTTGTTTAAAACAGCTGATGAGGTACATTATTGAAATAGACGAGATCTTTTTAAATTGGTCTTAAGTGACATACCGAGACTAACCAAGTACAACAAAAGCTGCCTTGCAATGTGTGTGCGTATTTATAATAAGCTACCGAACCACTTTAAACAGGTAAACTTTGGATATTTTAAGAAAAGGTTCAAAGTAGTAAAACCAATTTCTAACTCTGAAAACCTTTTTACAATAGTGGCTAAAATCGCCGATTTAATTGGTTGTCATATACCAAAGGAACAAATTAACTATGTTGCTAGGGTACCGATGCGCAATGACAAAAATCACATGAACATAATATGTTCCGTACATAATAATTAAGTAAAAAGTGATTGTGTCGCCGTCGCGAAAAAGCATAAAACGCTGAAGGTTGGCGACCTTGGTCTACCATGCGAGAACAGGGTTTCAAGGATCACTTAACATTGGACAACAAAATGCTGCTCAACAAGACCAACATTTTAGCCATAGAACGTGGTTACGAACACGTATGGGTTAAAGGATGTAAATTTTTTATACGAAAAATCCTTCTCAGCTCTTTCTTCTCTCTTAGCCTTTATTATTCCCAAGTCACTTGGGGTCGGCTTTTCTAGTCTAACTGGATTTGACTGGATCAGTTTTTACACGGAGCGGCTGCCACCTGACCTCCGCAACCCAAAGGCTAACGATACCCTAAGGCTAGACCAGTGTCAGGATATTAGTAGGTACAGACTTTCCCAATAACAACTGCCATAGATGTTCATAGCAGCCGGGACCGACGGCTTAACGTGCTCTCCGAGGCACGGAGCAGGCGATAATTGTCAATCAATACGCACATAATTTCGAAAAGTTATATAATTTCCGAAAGTCAGAGGTGCGCGACGTGGGTCCGAACCCAAGACCCTCTGAAAAATCCTTCTCAACTACGTCACGTAAAAGCGGAACAAGATTTGAAAAGTTTTTATCCTAAGGTTCTCGATTCTACATACTGGCATGTTATTAAGTTTTACCGGATCATCAAGATTGAGAACCGCAGGTACCTATTCATTCCATTCATTGCAAACTCGTCGGCCTATTGATCGCATATTTCTTTGTGTTGACCTGGTTCGATTACTTTTGCTACAATAATACTAAACGGTATGCTTATAAACATAAATATGCATTTTGCTTGCCAAACATCAACGTTTAATTTATAATTATTTTATTTCTTATTTTAAATAGTTACGCTGTTGCTTATGTTATGAACTTTATTAGTATGATCACAAAGCCTTAATTTGCTTAATTAGTAGAATGAACATTTATTTTACGATAGCTATTTTTTTACCTCGTGTTGAATGCACCTGTTATTGGTCTATTCAAATGCTAACAGTTTTTATAAAAATGATTTATGATGGCGCCTATTAATGTTTACTACCAAAACGTTCGGGGGCTACGAACCAAGACAGGTGTTTGTTATAGAAATGTGTGTATTAATTGTTATGATATTGTTTGCTAATTGACGGCATTTCTGATAGTGAATTGTTTGACGCCAGATATCTAGTGTGGAGACGGGATAGGAATTATACCAGTACTGATCAGGTCATGGGAGGAGGCGTACGGTGGCGGTCAGACGGGCACTTGTGGCTAATGATAACAGAGGCTGGTGTTCGTCTGCCAAGGATATCTGGATTACATTGACACTGCATAGTAGGAATCTCCGAGTATCTTATAGGATGCACATCTGTGTTGTTGACATTTGTAACCAGAATCTGGGGAATACGTTATCAGAGCAATTAAATCAGTACTCCGACAACTTAATGAATATAGTCCTTGCACACCCAATGGAGAAGTTTTTAATTATAGGTGACTTTAACCAGTCCAATATCATTTGGCAACCTTCAGAGAAAGATAGTTCACTGAACCCTACTAACCTAAAAAGCTCAATACAGTTAAACCTAATTGACAACTTTAATATCTGCAACTTGCAACTGTATAATGGCTTCTTAAATAATAACAATAAAATTCTAGACCTGGTTCTGTCTAACGATGAGGTGTCTGTCATCCTCCCCAGTAGTACACTGGTACCTGAAGACCCTCATCACAAAGCCCTGTGCATCACTGCGGAATATGTTCAGTTTCACAGCTTGTCCATCCGCCATTTTGTTAAGTTTTTATACACTTTGGCTGATTATGAGGCAATAAAGACGAACATTGACCAAGTGGACTGGCGTTATGAACTCGAGTGTAGGCCGCTTGAAGAAGTCGTCGTATTTCTACGAGCACATCAATATAGATTGCGCGATACCTACATACCATCCAAAACGATTACCTCCCAATCAACGTATCCCCCTTGGTATTAAAGTCCCTTAGTCAAATTAATTAAAGAAAAATCTTAATTCCATCCTAAAATTTAAAAAATATAACTTCCTCTCAGATTATCAATTTTTTATTATCTTTAGACGACGGTTAAAGAAGTTAGGAAATAAATGATTTGATGATTATATCATGAAAATTGAATCAAATATACGTAAAAGTCCTCGCGCTTTCTGGAGTTATGTTAAATCAAAGAGACGTTCTAACGCGTATCCTTCATCGCTACAGTTTGGACAGCTTTCCTCTAGTAATGGTGACGATATCTGCAACATATTTGGGGATTATTTCTACTCCAATTTCCTGGAAGAGACAATGCATGATTCCTCATCACATAGCTTACAAACACCCGATTTCTGTGAGCACGCTAAATCAAACTCACATATAAATATCCTCATATTCTTGTAACTGTATGATTTTAAATAGGGCCACCGAAATAAAATATCTAGGTGTTTTTATAGATAATTTACTTAACTGGAAATGTCAATTGACTTACTTAACAGCAAGAGTACGCAAAGTTATATACATTTTTTAAAAACTGCGTCAGTCTGCCGACGTTGATACACTGAAGACAGTCTATTTTTCGCTGGCCGAATCAATCATTAATTACTGCATTGGAGTATGGGGTGGAGCAGCCAAAACTAATCTCTTGCCTTTAGAGCGTGCACAGAGGGCTGTTCTAAAGGTAATGACTTTTAAGCCTTTTAGGTACTCTACCTCTCAGTTATATTATGACTGTAAAACACTCTCAGTTCGACAGTTATTCATCCTCGAAACATTCACCAGAAAGCATCTTTCAATTGTATATGACCCGAACCTCACCAGAAAACGTCGCTCGTATAAAGTGTGTGAAACCAAACATTTTAAAACCTCACTAGCCTCAAGACATTATGGTGTGCTTAGTAGTCATTTATATAACAAAATAAACAGATACTGCAACTTTTATGCACTACTTAGATCTGAATGCAAGAAAAAAATAACCGATTGGCTCATGAATAAAACTTATGAGGAAACTGAAGACCTTCTTAAAATATCCATTCTCTAATTACTGACAGTCACACAAGCACACGCATACACACACATGTATATACATAAACGCACATGCATACGCACATACATGCATTCGCGCGCGCGCGCACGCACGCCCGCACGCACACACGCACGTACGCACGCACGCACGCACGCACGCATGCACTCGCACACGAACAAGTAAACGTAGCTTATTATGCTATGACTTATGTAGGTATATGTGTATTTCAAGTATTTTAATCCTTCAAACATCATATAAATTGTATGAAGATAATTATTGTAAACAATTTACTTGCTGTGGCCTGATACCCATAACTCAAGTTATATCTTACCATGGGTATCAGTGTTCCTAACTGCTTTGTGTCCTAAGTTTGTTTAATTTCCTTTGTATGTAATAGCTGTATGGTTTTTGGAAATAAATACTTATTATTATTATTAAATACTGTCGAGATATGTGAAAACGAGGTCCATAACTTACTAAAACAATCATTAGGCCCAGATAACGTGCCACCCGTCTTTATACAGAGCTGTGCCAGCAGTCTTTCCTTTCCTCTATGTATTTTATTTAAACGCTCAGTCGACATTGGTCTGATGCCCACTATCTGGAGGTCGACGTATATAACACCTAATCATAAAAGGGACTAAAGGGTCTGTTCGAGAACTATAGACCAGTCTCAAAGCTACGTATATTTGCTAAAATATTAGAGAAACTAGTGCATAAGCAAGTATACCGTGCTCTTAATCTTGATTTTGGCGATTACCAGCACGGATTTCTCACTGATCGATCTACAATAACAAACATGGTTCTCTGTAGTGACTATATATCGGTATATCGGTGTATCGATATATCGTTGTCACCTCGAGTACGCCTCACAAGTGTAGAATCCTTGCTACGACATCTACATAAATCGTATAGAAAGCAATCAAAAGAAATTTCTAAGGTACATACAATATCGTTCGAATTGTTATTTACCCAACTATATAAGCAGATGTAAAAAAAAATATTTACTACTAGTTGCAGATTTATCATTCTTGTTCAACATAATGAATGGGTCAATGGACATAATGGAGTTTGTGAACAGTATAGGATTGCGTGTTCCATCGGCATTTCTACGCACATCGCACCTCCTGCACATCCCCGCGGTTAGCACAAATTACAGACAAAACTCATATTTAATTATGGCGAGCCGAATGTACAACATGACATGCCAGGATGTAGATATCGATATTTTTCAATGTTGCAAAAATGCAACGCTCACTTAGTAATGAATTTTTTGATGACCACCGCGGCAACAATCGCTTGATTTAATTGATCTTTATATGTGTATAATTTTATTTTTAATTGGTTAGTACCTACGTTACCAAAAAGGTTAAGTTATGTAATTATGTACATGTGAAAACTTATAATTGGTCATATTTAGCTATTATTTTTCTAACTGTGTTTACTAGCTGTAAGATTCCCAAATTTTACAAAATAAAATAAAATATTATACATAGAAACACCCAGACCAGACCTAGTATGTTTGACTCATGCGGGAATCGAACCCGCGACCTCAGGCGTGGCAGTCGGTTACACTAACGCCACATCGTTCCACACAAGTGCCATTTTTATTTTATTTTCCAGAAGACAGCGCCGCTCTGTGTATAAATGCCGTGTCGCAGGGGCTTTACAAGCATTCGATCAACGGACAACTCGGAACTTGTCCCGTGTGGGATTCGAGCTCACAACTCTCGGCGTAGTAGCATTGGCGTACAATCCTAATGTTAAATGTACGGGTCACTTACTTGAGCTGATGACAGACGACCAGTATCCTGTGACCCATGATCTCGCAAGGCATCTCCGCGGCGAGGCGGCGCTCTACCGCCTCCTCCTCGTCCAAGTACGGAGTATACAGACCCAGGAGATCTGCCTGGCGGTTCTCCAGCCTGGACACAAACAAAACCACTTATTTTAATGCACTTAAAGAGAAGCTATAAGTACTTAATAAGGTTGCCTGCTGACCACTATCAGCATTGAGAAATATCTATACTAATATTATAAAGATATAAGATTTGATTTTTTGTTTGTTTGTTTGTAAGGATTTAATATAAAACTAATCAACCCATTTAAAAATTCTTTCACCATTAGAAACTGTAACATAAGCAAAGATGTTACTTGGTGATAATAATATATACCACAGAGTAACATGGCTATATATTTAAAGATATACTGTAATATAACTTAACCTACAGTTACGCGCGCGTAACGGCGGGCAAAAATAGTATGTTATATGTTAAAATCTGTGGGAGTAATTCGTAATTTTGATGGCAGCTCATCAACTTTTTGTTGCAGGGATGGCAAAACCAAAATTATATATTTTTTCGCTTGATTGAGGCTCGTTATAAGCGTGGTTGCTGCGTAACAATTTTTAGCAAAATGCTGTAGAAGAGGATAGATAAACAAAAATTATTGGTCAGAGAGGGACCCGCCACGCACCATCGCATTGCCCACCCCAACTATTGCAATAGAAAAAGTTTGACAATACCGAATAGGGATTCGTATCCAGAGTACGAACTCCTGCAAGCCGAAGGTGCGTGGCGAGTTCCTATCTTACTTTCACTATAATGATTATAATAATAATTTCATTACAATGGATCTCCGCCAAGTAACGCCTACTTCGATTCAATATATACACCTAAAATTTTTGTAAGCCAAGGACATCAAGCATTTTTAAATACCAAGTGAATCAATGAATTGTGTATAATATATTAACTAACATATTTTGTTACTTGTGGGAATGTATTGACGCATACTCCTTCGCGGGGGTGGGCGGAGAGGTCGGGCTTACCCGGGAAAAGATGGAGACATCCCGGTAATACCGACTAGTATAAACTAACCTTCTGGACTCGTTAAGCGCATCGATCTGTTCAGGAGGTTTCCTCTCGAAGAGGTCTGGCAGCAGCGGGTCTGACGAGGAGCTGCGCAGGTCCAGACTTGCCCAGGAGCCGCGCGGCGTCAGGGTCTCGTTACATGATGATGACGAGGAGATCGACGCCACCGACTGACGACCGCTAGATGGCTGGGATTCTGAAAACTGTGGCCAAGACATGTGTTATTTTCTGCCAGTTTAGTGAATCCTAACTAATACTATAAAGTAGCTGACCCAACAGACGTTATCCTGTCTTAGACGAACTGTCAAACACGCAATGTTAAAAAAGTTTTAAGTTTTCTGAAATTATACAGTTTTCTGCGCAATTTTCTGAACTTCTTTTCTGTAAGAACCTTCTACCACCTTCTGTAACCTAACCTATAGTTACTACAGCGAGGCCGCGGGCAAAATCTAGTATTATATATTACTGTAAATTGTTGGCATGCCAGACACAATTGAAAACCTATTGTGTGTGGCCACGGGTGTGCCGCTGCACTCACTAGGTTATTAAATGAATGCCGAAAATATTAATATCATCTCTACAGCTTTATTCGATAAGATTTAATTTAAGTGCAATTTATGCAGTGAATAACAATTGGTGTAGTGTTGAAGTCATTATACTAAAAATGATAGTTATGAGGCAAGTACACCGTGCCAATGTTATAAAGCTTCCTGTTAAACTAAATAATATATGAAATTTCCTCATTAGTGTAGTTAAATGCGTACAAGCAGGGCCCACCCAGACAACCCTTCCCTAGCAGGCATATTCAAGCCTATTTGAATGTACAGAATAATTTAAAGCATGAGATAGAATGCGGACAATATCCAGAAGTGGTAGTACTTGTATTGAACAGTATTTAATGTGAGTGACCTGCTGCGAGGCGAGCTCCTCGGTGGAGGTGTCGTGCACCTCGTCGACCTCGTAGAGGTGGCGGGGGCCGGCGTGCAGGCGCTCCAGGCGCTCGGCCAGGCGCTCGCGCCCGCACGCGGAGGCCGAGTGCGCGCGGAACTTGTGCTCCACCACCGTGTAGTCCGCCGTGTAGCAGCGGATGCAGTCGCGCACGAACATCGGCGCCGCCGCGCTGCACACACGTACATGATCAGATGGGTGATGCAAAAATAATGTGTGAAGACAGTTCTTGTAAATGAAACAATGACAAGGTACCAGCTAGCAGTGCTTCAGCATCGTCCAGGTTTTGAGGTTCCAAGCTCTGTTTTACATCGCATGCCGTTAGCGAAAATTCCTAACAGGAAATCCTATTGATATATTTCTTGTTTCTCGTGAAAATATACGTTAGGCTTAGTTCAATCATGAAATAATATAAATGTTTTCTCTTAAACCTATCACTAAGATCAAAATTGTCTACCAGCACCCAGACGCACTAAAATCTTTTTTAAATTGGCTTACTGGTGCTTTTGTAAACCTGTCCAGTTAAGCAAAGCGCTTGTGTTATTTATGGGTCCACCTCGTTATTGCAATGGAGGAATCGAACGCATAACTCAATCGCAAATCCAAGGTCACCTGCTGCTCATTTGACATGGTGACGTGCGTCACTGCTGGCAGTGTAACGCCAGTGCGGGTACTCACAGGTCGTCGTCGGGCAGCACGTGCGCGAGGGTCCGGATGCGGCGCGGCACGTTGCACAGCTCCATGTCGGCGGCGGGGTACGCGAGCGGGTCGCGCTCGCCCATCAGCCGCTCGCACACCTCCTCGTAGTCCGGGGGCTCGATCATGTCGCACAGAGATACCTGCCACCAACCCACAGAGTCAACCCAATGAACCACTATTATATACTGGTGAATGTGTGTAAAAACTTACTAGTGCATTTGGCAATATT
The DNA here is from genome assembly GCA_930367265.1 of Catocala fraxini. NCBI lineage: Eukaryota > Metazoa > Arthropoda > Insecta > Lepidoptera > Erebidae > Catocala > Catocala fraxini. The sequence goes on along the minus strand of OV884029.1, from coordinate 258,504 downwards.
TTTATGTTATATTTTAAATATTTATGGTCGTCACTAAACTTTGTCATCCTTCCATATGAATAAATTTCCATTTCAATGAATGAAAACGTCTTTGTAATTTATGCTACCAACACACCCAAACACAGTGAACCCAATGAACCACTTTTATACACTGGTGAATGTGTGCAGAAACTTACTAATACTTATTGCAATATTTTTATTTTACATAAACAATGCATTTTTGGTAATCATGTAGCTTTGTCATTCTTCCCCATCTGGTTCTCTTAATAGTGCTTAAAAATGAAAGCATCTTTGTAATTGTAAAATGAAGCTTGTTACAACAGTAATAAACTTTGTATTACAATGACAAACAATGTAGTACAGTAGAGCAATGCATACAGACACCCACAGCTTAACAAAATAACAATATCTCACACTATAGAACACTTTAATCAAAATATCACACAATGTTTTAAGGTAAGTTATTCAAATTCATACAAAGTATTAGCTTTCACATATATAAGCACAGGACTGCCTCTGATAGACATATTATGTCCTTGGCAATATTTATCAATTAACTGTTTATAGCAGTATTATTTAATTGAAATGCTAAGTAGGAAAACAATAATATTATGGACAATTAAGGCATTATATTATATTTAGTACTAGATGACCCGGTGTACTTCGTATCACCTATCCAAAAGAATTTTCTATATTTTCTTACCGTTTAAAACTTCTCTGGACTACGACAAACATTTCAAAACCAAAATCAGCTAAATCGGCCCAGCCGATCTCTAGTTTTAGCGAGACAAACGAACAGCAATTGATTTTTATATATATAGATATATTTATAAACAACACCATGCAGTAACTTTGTCATTCTAAGAGGCAATTGATGGGTTTCATTAATGCAACTGCATGGACAACGAGGCAGTATTGATTTTACTTATAATAATAATAGCCTTTTATTCAGATAAGAGTGCATTGTAGTTTAACAGTCTTCTCTCTTAGCCTTTATTATTCCCAAGTCACTTGGGGTCGACTTTTCTGGTCTAACCGGATTTGACTGGCTATCAGTTTTTACACGGAGCGGCTGCCACCTGACCTCCGCAACCCGAAGGCTAACGATACCCTAAGGCTAGACCAGTGTCAGGATATTAGAGGGTACTGACTTTCCCAATAACGACTGCCATAGATGTTCATGGCAGCCGGGACCGACGGCTTAACGTGCTCTCCGAGGCACGGAGCAGGCGATAATTGTCAATCAATACGCACATAATTTCGAAAAGTCATATAACTTCCGAAAGTCAGTGGTGCGCGACGTGGGTTCGAACCCGAGACCCTCTGCATTGCAGTCTGTTGGTCTCCCCACTGAGCTATCGCTGCTAGTTTAACAGAGTATTATGTTTTATACTAATTATTTGTCACCGTAACTTCTATCTGTGTGCCATTCAAGGCAAAGGCCTCCCCCAAATGTCTCCACAACTCTCTATGTGGTCTACCTCTTTTACGTTTTGATTATCTTGCGTACCAGTGCATGATAGACTTGCTCCATCTTTCTTTGCCTCTTATCTTATTACGGGGGCCAATCAGTGTAGACCGGCGACACTTCGACCCAGTGGGATCATTGTGTCGGCCCCGAGATCTATCCCTGAGCTACCTCCCTATGAATGTACAGCATCAGTCGCAGCGTACACTTCAGAGGGAGAAGCCTGAAGTCTTCAGGGTTCGGATATGCCAATCCCATCAGACCCATCCTTAGTCCAGCCAACGCGTCACATTCACATAGTAGATGTGATATGGACTCGTCCTGTTCACCACAGGCTCTGCAGATCAAATTGTTTGCCAAACCTAATCTGCACAGGAAGACGTTGGTGCCAAAATGGCCAGTGAACGCTCCTGTGAGCAGGCGTATTTGGCCCTTGTTGTGCCCGCAGAAATTCCGGGTGAAGCCCGTGGCTGTTTGCAATGAATTTCTTGGAGTGTTTCAGACCCCTAAGGGTCATCCAATCCAGCCTATGTTTATCATTGCTATGTGCAATCGTAGCTGCCTTGACGGTACTCTCTGAGAGTTCTACGAATGGCTCGGGGCCAACAAATAGTTGCTCCGAGCCCCTCCTGGCTATTTCATCTGCCTTCTCATTACCCTGCACACCTGCATGCCCCGGAAACCACACCAGCCTGACTGTGTTTTTCCTGCCAAGTTTGTTAAGGGCTTTAACACAGTTCAGGACCAGTCAGGAGTCCACCCTACAGGAGTTCAGAGCCTTAAGAGCAGCTTGACTGTCACTGAGAATATAAACAGTCTTGCCAGTGACATTTTTGTTGATATTCTCCTGCGCACAGGCAATTATAGCATAGGTTTCCGCCTGGAAGACCGTTGCGTATTTGCCCATGCTTTGGCTCACCTCGCAGTCGTTGGCATACATACCAGCGCCTGATCCTGTTTTCATTTTGGAGCCATTGGTGTACCAGATGAGACAACCCTTGTTAGGGGATTGTAGACCTTGTCTCCATTTGTCCCTTGTTTTTGAATATGTGCATTGGTTGCATTTTGTCGCATCCCATGCTCATAATCTTCCTTTGCCTCTTGCTGTATGTCCTATCCAATGCCACTTCAGTTTTTTTATTGATAAAAAGAAAGTATATTATGTCTTTAGTATTAGTTTTATTTTTGATGGTTTTAGTTCTTATTTTATTTGATAGTTTTTCCTAGCATGCTTCTGTCCATTGCATTGCGGCAAGTTTCAAATTTTCTGGTATAGGTTTTGGTGAGGGCCCAGATACCCATATGTACTTTACTTGCTTCTTTCCAATTGCAGTGGTTTAATAGGTGCATAGAAAAATATTTGCAGATAGTTTGACCCAGTTTTTAAGATTTTGGTCTTTGTATCAATAATAATATACATATATAGCGATTATCCACAGTACATGATTGAAATTATAAAGTATAAATTATAATTCAAAATGAGTCCACCTAAAATCTGCTGTTGCTAGTTGATAAAAAAAGTATACACAGTTCGGAAAATAATGTAATATGTGTCACAATTAATGATAACTGGATGGATGGTATAGTGATTTATAAGGATTCATATAAGGATGTCTTATATAATTAGGTAATTACTTTAATTACATCCATATGTAACACACTTGTACCCAGCTTCATAATAAAACACTAATTGTGCGCTATAAATAAGACGCAAAAGCAAGAAATTAAGGATAATTGGACAAACAAACTTGTTAACACTATTCTGTGTATTTACCTGTATTTATGTATTACATAAAGTTCTCTGAATTTTAAACAAAATTAAAATCTGCTTGCAGTCAAATTATCACATTTTTGCTATTGACTGACCATGTTGTCTTACATTTACATGCATGTTATATGTACATTGAAATTAATCTAATATATATACAAAATACATCATCATTTATTTCAATAAAATACTATTTTTAGATGTATTATACCTTCAAATTATTTAATAATATTTGAGCAAGTGTTACAAATTGAATATAATTTAAAAACCTAGAATATGTAGTAACAATATATGTATGTAAGAATTTTGAACTATAAGTCATAATATTTAACAGTATGTTTCATTCATAGACATGATAGAACAAGGCATGTTAGTACATCTTGTCAAAATGAGTAAACTCTGTGACATTACGTACATATAAGCCCAATGCTCGGGATTGCTTTACTAAAGTACTTTATAGAGATTATTAATAAATCGTTTTACAAACTCAATAGCACAGGTGTGTGATATACTTCATTTATTGTTAAAATGACACATTGGGAAGATCTGAAGAACACCACTGCATAGACATCAGATAACACAACATACACAAACCATTATGTGTAAAATTATGTATCATCTTTGACTTTGTATTTTATTTTAAGGTCTTACAGTCTCTTTAAAAGTTAATTCCACTAAATAAACTGCACACACATAGAACAAATAAGTAAAAAAGTTGGTTTGATGGGATTTAGTCATTAAATGTTTGTGAAAATAGGTCACAGATACAAATATAAGATTCAGTTTCTTACTGATGCAACTGTAAATAACTAAGATTACAGTAACACAGATGTAATATAATATCTGGTGATTGTATTGCCTGGTGTCAAAACATGATCACAGGAATCATCCTGAAGGCATTCAGATACAAATATAAAATATTGTTTACAGATGTTAGGCTAATTTAATGTATTGGCAGAATATTAGTAGGAGTATTAAGTAACTGTATTAGTGGGAGTATTAAGCAACTCATTAGTATTAAATAGCAGTAACTATCGACCAGCAATCAATTAGTAAACAATCCGAAGCACACACTACTAATAAGGCAGGGGTAAGGATGAATCATAGAAATATCTGATGAATACCAAATTAGTGGGACAACTTACAGAGGACGAGCAACCAGATAGAGTCCCGACCTTCGACTGGTTAGAATACACCTTACGAGTCTCCCCAGCATTCCTATAAATAGGGAAAATCAATTTTGCTGTATTTAGAAAACCCTTCATGCATCGTTAACAGGGACATCGGAACAAGGACAGGGGAACCATTTACCCGGAAGATTGCTGGTATTTACGTCCCAGAGTCATCTAAAGCAACTTATTAAACTTCTTACTCAGTGTAATGTGATATTTATTGATTATTTCACATAAGATTCCGTTAAAAAACAAACATCCACGAATTTCTTGTTTACAGCTCAGAAAGTCATTTTAATGACAGATACAATTGGTGTTGCCATTCTACGATTAACTACGAAATTATATTTATAGTGTCAAGTGCGCTCCACAAATCAATATCATTAATAATATTGTATCACATATGTGCATTTGTACTTAAAATATAAATATTAGGGCAGCATAAAAGCCTAGTTAATACTTAATTAAAATTGAGAGATATCAGTTATTAGATTTTTTTAATTATTTACATACTGTTTTTAAGCTGTAGATGTAGAAAAGTATTCGGCCCAGTGGTCTAGAAAGTAAATAGGGGGTGAGAAAAAAGTAAGTTTATAATTTAAGATATATTATCATGTAAGATCTATTTAGCCAATACAATTAGGATCACTACAGTATGTATTTTCTTCCAAGTATCCCTATCAGTCATCTCATAGTTAACTCTTTAACTTTTACTTAATTCTTCACACACTTCATCTGTCTTTGAAATATATTTAAAACTTTCTTACACACATGCGTTTCATCTCTTCTTTAACAGTCTTACCCTAAGTGGTCATACCAGGTCATATCTAGGCCCAGATTAAAATTGCAATATGGTCATGTGTTGTTTTTATTATGTGTGTACGTAAGTAGTCTCTATTCTACCATTAGTGGTGTAATGGTTCTCAAACTCAATCTATATATTTCCACAAAAATGTACAAAAAATTTTTGGTTATGTCAAAGAACATAATTATTATAATTACATTAATTACTCTGATACGAAAAGAGGGAATAAAAATGTAGTAAAATAAATACCTAATGAAATTATTACTTTAGTTCAATCTACAGATTTTTTAGGATTAACTTTAGATCATAAAGTTCAGTGGGGCGCTCAAATATCGTGTCTTGCAGGGAAACTTAGCTCAGCCGCATACTCAATTCGGAAAGTAAGACAGCTTACTGATGTAGATACTGCAAGACTAGTATATTTCAGTTACTTTCACAGTGTCATGTCTTACGGCATATTATTGTGGGGCAAGGCAGCTGATATCTAGTCAATTTTTATTCTTCAAAAGCGTGCAGTACGTAGTATTTATAATTTAGAACTACGAGTTTCCCTGAAAGATCGATTTAAGGAAATAGGCATACCTACTTACTGTTGCTTCGCAATGTATATTTGCTAACATTATGTTTATTAAACATAATATTTACTTATATAATAACTAATAAGTGATATTCATAACGTAAACACTAGAAATAAGAATAAGTTAGTAGGCCCATATCATCGTTTACACAAAGTTTACAATACATTTGCGGGACCCGGTATATGTTTTTTTAATAAACTACCTAATAATGTAATTAATTTACCATTGCTTACATTGAAGAATGTTAGCAAAGCGTTGGGATCCCTTAAGCCTAAGTGTACAGCTGGTCCGGATGGTATACCAGCATTTCTATTTAAGGATTGTAGTGGGGGGCTTGCGAAACACCTTCAGTACATATTTAACACCTGCTTAAAATTTGCAACATTCCCGAATCAATGGAAACTCACTAGAGTTATCCCGGTCCCAAAAGGCAGGATATGATGTCAGCGATTATAGGCCGGTGGCCGTGCTGTCTACACCGGTAAAGGTGTTCGAGTCTGCTATTCAGCGTAGCGTGCTAGGGCAGGTACGAGCACAGTTGTCGGATGCGCAGCACGGGTTTCGCTCGGCGCGCAGTGCTAGTACCAACCTCCTTAACTTTATGGCTGTGGTAGTGCCCGCGGTGGATGCCGGTGCACAATTGGACGTGGCTTATCTAGATTTTCGGAAAGCATTTGACACTGTCGATAATGACATACTTTTAATGAAGTTAGTAGAAGTTGGATTTACACCAAATCTTTAAAATATTTTTAGCAGCTACCTAGGCGACTGTCAGCAATATATGGAGTACAAGGACTGTGAATCAAAGCCGTTTTTTACCAGTTCTGGTGTGAGCCAAGGCAGCAACTTAGATCCTCTGGAATTTATTATTATGATAAATGACTTGTCAGAAGTTATTAAGCATAGTATATGCTTGTTATTTGAAGACGACCTCAAGTTGCTGCTTGAGGTTAGGAATAGCGAGGATTGTAAACGATTACAATAAGATCTAAGAAGAGTGGTAGAATGGGGGCAAATTAACAAACTGTATTTTAACGGGTCAAAATATTCCGTCATGAGTTTCTCTCGTGCGCGAGTACCTCTGCAATATCAATATGTTATAGACACAGATACAGAGAGTATCACAAGTACGTGATCTAGGTGTTACGTGTTTGTAAGAAGGCTTATAGGAACTTGGGATTTGTTCTACGTCAAAGACGGACATTCACAAACATATCAACTATTAAGGCACTATACGACGCACTAGTCAGGAGACATAGTGTCATCGTATGGGCGCCTCATAAACAAAAATATTGTCTTATGTTAGAACGGGTTTAGAATAAATCGGGCACGCCACGATCGTGGCGGTAAGTCCCGTTTTTGAGGAGTGGCTGGAGAGGCGGCATGGCGCCCTCACGGGGCGCTGGACACGGCGCTGCACACTTTGGTGGATTGCCCCGCCTGGGCATTGCAGCGCCGTGAGTTGATCGCGGCAGTCGGACTGGTTGGACCTCTCACTCCCGGCCGTGGTTCAGTCTATGGTCCGGAGTGAGAGATCGTGGAACGCCGTCGCCTCCTTCTGTGAGGAAGTAATTTCCATCAAGGAGGCGGCGGAGCGGGAGAGGGAGCGCTTAAACCCTCTCCCCAACCGCAGAACCGGGCGCCGGAGGGCGCGAGATGACCTCCAGCCACCTTGAAGTCTGACCTGGGGGTGGTGGGCTGCGTGGGCCTGCTCGCCACCCGATCAGCACCAGGTCTGAGAGGCGGCGTGCGTGTTCCCACGTGCGCCTCTGTATCGTGTCTTTGTCCCCCCCGCTCAGGGGGATGGTGGAGGAAATATTCTTCGTGCAGTGGCCTGCCGTTTCACACGGCGGGCCGAAACCACGGCGGGGTCGCGATTGCATGTGAAAGCGATTCGCGCGGCCTCGCCGTCTATGGTTCTACAATAGGAATAGGATCTACAATACTACAAGAAAGGCAAACAAACTAAACACCGGCTCTCCAGCTGCCAGGACCATCGAAACCAGTTTATGTGGATGACTCATTAATGACACAAGGAAGGAGACTAGCGTATCTGACGAGACAGTTCGCGAAAGATAAAAAATACCACGGGTCATGGACCTCTTATGGCAAGATATTTATACAAAGGTCTCAAGATTCATCCACAATTTATATTAGATGTGCATAAGATCTAGAAAACCTTCTATCTAAATGACTATCTGTGGTAATACTACTATTCTTAATCTACTTTATATTTCATATTATTTGTTACATGTACGCTATACGCCTACACAATTACCATTTACATACCTCACATCGTTTCTCAACACAATATACACACTTAACACTCTCCTTGTACACTTTATAGCAACACTATTAATATTCATATACCATACTTATTCGCCCAACCAAACATACACACTTAACCTCTGGTATGCCGGAACGTGGATCTGCGCGAGACACAATGCTTTTTCTATTATGTCTGGTATTCCGGCATACAAGAGGTTAATGCTCAACTTACATATTTACAAAGTATTCCTTATACCTATCTCTGTCCAATAGACTAGTATATCTCTGCGCCCGCAAGCATTACTATACTTTCCTATAAATATTGTCATATCACATAATTGTACTAAACACTTACAAATTCGATAGCATTCATGATATAAATGGCTACCTTGACCAGTTTAACAGCACAAGCAGCCACTTGCGAATTGGATGATTGCTCAAAGTTGTTGCAGGCACACAATCCATCGTTAAAAGTATTTCATCAAAATATACGCAGCATTAATCGCAACTTTTCTGGTCTATTGGCTTTGCTAGAACGTTCTGATATAGACTGAGATCGTTTTATCTGAATGTTGGCTACGCTGTGCTCCCTATATCCCATCAATGGACAGGTATAACTTTGTATGCAATAACAATAACTGCACTCAAAATGAAGGTGTTGTCGTCTATTGTAAATGCTCATTACGTGTATCAATACTAGAGAATACCATGCAAGATGCGAACTGTTTAACTTTGCTAATAGACTGTAACACTACTCTAGTTGCAATATATAGACCGCCAGTTTACAAGAACGTTCAACCCTTCATAGAATCACTACTTCTTCTACATAGCAAAGTAAGCTCCCCGAATATGGTGATTATGGGTGACATTAATATTGATATTTCACCTAATAGCAACAACAACATAGACAACAACTCCTCTATGTATTTAAGCCTGCGCACCAGCTCCCTACGCACGGTGCAACCTGTCTGGATCATATCATGTTAAAAAGTAAATTGGCTGCCTTTTGCTATGTTGCGGCAACATCACTCACCGATCACGAAAGTGTATTCCTTGTACTGAACCGTTATAAATACATTAACTAAAAATATTTACTCCTTTAAAAAGGTAACTATGCCGGATTAGATTCAGACATGGTGCATATGTGCTTCGGGTTTATATACGAGCAATCTGATGCTAATGAGGCGACCGGGCTACTTATACATAAAGTGACGTCTACAATAGAAGCCAATACCTCCACTATTGTTGTGTCTAATCGCAAGCGTATTAAAAACCCTGGCTAACTACTGGATTGCTAAGGTGCATAAGAAACCGCGACAAACTTCACACCAAATTAAAGAATAATCGGAACGAAACAAATAAACTAATATATGTAAGATATAGAAATTATTGTAATAGACTACTAAAAAAATCAAAATGGAATTCGAAAAGGACTTGTGGCGACTCCGCACAGACGAAGAAGTTCCGCCTACATCTAACAGATGGCGCTAAATACTGACGAAATGACGTCACAAGCCTGCATCGCGCAAGCGGTGTTTACACAGCGACTAATTATATATACAAGCTCCCGACATCAAACGTCGGGCCGCGGCCCGCCAGGCACGATCAACCAGCCTGGTCGGAGGATCCTCCCTTTGTGTTGGAGGGACATCACACCCTGTTCCTCCACAGACTTAATCAATAAAGCAACTAAAATTCGAAATAAAACACTATGGGATACGATACGTAAAGTAACACATTACACCACGAAACCGAACCCAGCCACAGATCTTCTTTCATCTCACAATTCTCACACTTCAGTCAGTAACGTTAACAATTTCTTTGTGGCTATTGGTAAGAACCTTACCGTACAGGCCCACAATTTTAACTAACCAAATACTAACCATATCAACTCTAAACTTCATTTTTTTGCACTCATTCCTACCAATGAAACCGAGGTCAGCAGTCTTATAATGAATCTGAAGAAGGTCAATACTGCTGGACGAGATAACATATCTGGTAGCTTTCTAAAACATTATTACCAATATCTTGTGCTTCCTCTAACATACTTGTTTAACTTAATATTCACAACTGGTGTCTACCCTGACCAATTTAAATTCGCCGAGGTATAAGATACCCTATTTAGATAGATACATCTATAAGAGTGGGGACAGAGGCTGTGTTAACAACTATAGGCTCATCTCTATTCTGCCTACCCTACCTAAAATCTTAGAAAGGTTACTAAACAATCGTCTTACTAACTATTTAGAATCTAATAACATCTTGTCCAATTTTCAGTTCGGATTTAGAGTAGAGACTTCGAATAATAACGCTGTTCAGGAACTGATAGACCATGTTGTAAACAAATTAGATAAGCGGAAAAAAGTTATCTCAATATTTATCGATCTGGCTAAGGCGTTCGACACAGTCTCTGCCCCACTCCTACTAACTAAACTTGAAAATATGGGTATTCGCGATACCCAACTTAAGTTATTTAAAAGTTACCTCACAAATAGGCAGCAAAGGGTAAAAATTGGCGAGGTCACTAGCGATGATATGCAGGTTGATTGGGATTGCGTACTGACGCAAGTATTGACTGGCATAAAGATAAGGAAACCATCTTAATTAAGTTCTTATCTGCAACGTGTCGTAAGTTTTTAAAATATCAAGCATATCAATATAAATATCAGCTTTCGTATTTCCATGCCGTAATGATTACATTACGGCATGGGGAGGTACCAGCAATAGCGAGCGACTATAATTAAAGTAGAGAGAGCACAAAGAGCTGTCCTGAATGTAGCCCACTTCTTACCTTTCCTCTACCCAACATCAGCAAGACGATAAAGATCTCTGATCTTTATCTTCTTGCTGATGTCCTCACGGTTCGTCAGCTCTTTATCTTGCAAGTTACTCTCAAACAGCACTCATCTCTTCGTTTCGACACTTCCACTTCAAGCAAGAGAATAAAATACAAAGTCTGTCAAACTATTAGTAATAGATGGTCGACAGCATTATCTAGCAAATTCTTTGGATTTCTGGTGGGCTATTTGTATAATGAAATAAATGGAGAGATCTCGATATACCATCTTACCACGTATGTATGTATCTTATGTGGGGGCCAGTCAGTGCAAACCGGCGACACTTCGACCCAGTGGGATCTTTTGTGTCGACATTCTCCCAATAACGACTGCCATAGATGTTCATGGCAGCCGGGACCGACGGCTTAACGTGCTCTCCGAGGCACGGAGCAGGCGATAATTGTCAATCAATACGCACATTATTTCGAAAAGTCATATAAATTCCGAAAGTCAGAAGTGCGCGACGTGGGCTCGAACCCGAGACCCTCTGCATTGCAGTCTGTTGGTCTTCCCACTGAGCTATCGCCGCTCATCTTACCACGTAACTGTAAAAAAACTATCACATCGTGGTTAAAGTCGCTTGGGTACGATGAAACCGAACAGCTGTTATATATAGCCGCATAATATCTCGTACCTCGTGTAATACCATACCAGCTATACAAACATACCATATACACTTTATGTTCCTATCCACTATTGTTAGTATATCTGTTATGACACAAAACATTTTCTGATCCCGAAGACACGCATACACACAAACACTCTCACATGGACACACACACTCCTACGTATACCCACTCACACATCCACACATGATGTACATTCTCAACACGAACATACTAGCCCCACTCATACTTATTCCACCAATTCAGTGCTCTGAATAGTAGTGATATATAATAGTAGTGCTCTGATCTGGTAATCTGTAATACAGGACCTCCTAGTACAGAGACAAGTCTCCCACACAGACTATACATTCGCTGCTTTCTTGTATGGACTGTTTGTTTATGTTGTTAAATATTATGTACTGTGTGAGAGAAGAAATAAACAAAATATTATTATTATTAAATTCACAAATCACAAGGCACCTACATCAGAGGTACTATGGGGTATACCCGTTTTACCCGCTTATGTACCCTATGTTGTTTGTGCTGGGTATGGTAGGTTATAGTACTTTGAGAGTACGCCGAGAATTTTATCTAGCGGTGTATTTAATGAGGCTACCGCGTGGCACGGAACATAACCCGGGAGTGTTGGTACGATTGAGTCTTTGTGTGCCGGCCGGCTATGCTGGGAGACGACGACGTCCGACGCTATTAGTTACACTATATGCCAGAACCAACCTACTGGCAAAGACTCCTTTTAACCCGATCTATTCGGGTATTGAACGAGGTTCACTGCCGCAGTGATATATTTATGCGTAGTTTGGGTGAATTGGCAAAGGCTATGTTAATAATTTTTATGTGTATAGTAGTTATATGTGTGTGTATGAGTAGTTTTATGTTCATATTTAAAATAAGGTGATAAAGTATGTAGCGCACTATCGAATTGGGTGTACAAGTAAGAATAGGTGCACGATTAAATAAAAAAAAATTAAAAAAGTGCCGTTAAAATATTACTTATTCGGAAGGGTTATTATTAAGTCAACGACTACTTAAATGACAAACACTCATGCAACTAGTTGCTTGTTGCATACAGGATTCAAAGATCTGTATTACTTATAAGTCAATTTAGTAATGTAGAGGTACCTCGTGATTATTTGTGATGTTAACAAGTATCTTGTTTCTTAATTTGATTATTATTGAAGAATATAAATCCACAACCGCATCACGGACTGCCTTTGCATAGTCACAAAGTGCAAGTGTATGCGCCATCATGCCATCCTATTGTCTATTTTCATCATCATCATTTCAGCCTATTGCAGTCCACTGCTGGACATAAGCCTCCCCTAGGGTGCGCCACAAGGCCCTATCTCACGTTTTCGCCATCCAGTCACCTCCAGCCACCTTTTTCAGGTCATCGGTCCATCTGGCCGGAGGGCGTCCTACACTACGCTTGCCGAGTCGTGGTCTCCACTCGAGAACCCGTCTGCTCCAACGATCATCGGTTCTGCGACAGATGTGACCAGCCCACTGCCACTTCAGCCTGCTACACTTCTGAACTACGTCGGTGACTTTGGTTTTTTGTCGGATAATCTCGTTCCGGACTTTGTCCCTTAACGAGTTTCCGAGCATACACCTTTCCATAGCTCGCTGACTGACATGCAATCGGTGGGCTAATTTCACTATCAGGTTCCACGTCTCGGCTCCGTATGTCATAACCGGCAGGACGCATTGATTGAATACCTTGGTCTTCAGGCATTGTGGCAAGGGTGACTCGAAGATATGACGCAACTTTCCAAACGCTGCCCAGCCAAGCTGCACTCTTCTGGTGATTTCACCCTCAAAGTTGTCTCTACCCAGCTGTAACTTTTGTCCTAGGTAGACGTACTCCTGGACAACTTCAAGGGCTACACCTTCGACGGGAACGGTCTCAGGGACGATGTGCTCGTTGAACATGACCTTAGTCTTGTCCAAGTTCATCCCGAGCCCAACGCGTCTCGAGGCAGCATTAAGACCTGACAGCATTTTCTGCTGGACTTGCAGCGATTCTGCCATTATAACTATGTCGTCAGCAAAGCGGAGGTGTGTGAGATATTCACCATTGGCATTTATGCCCAGTCCATTCCACCGCAGGGTCTTGAAGACATCCTCCAGAGCATTGGTGAAGAGTTTCGGGGAAATAACGTCACCCTGTCTTACACCTCTGAGCAACTGGGTGGGTCTTGTTTGGTGGTTCTGCACTTGGACGGACATTGTCGCCATTTGGTAGAATCTTCTCAGCACCTCCACGTACCGCCAGTCGACTTCGCATCGCTGCAAAGACTCCAGAACAGCCCAGGTTTCGATGGAGTCGAAGGCCTTCTCATAGTCCACAAACGCCAGACACAGCGGTTGGTTATACTCTTCGGACTTCTGTATAACCTGCCGAACAGTATAGATGTGGTCTACGGTGCTATAGCCTTTACGAAACCCATCCTGTTCCGGTGGCTGAAAGGCGTCAAATCTTGATGCCAGACGATTCGTGACGACTCTCGAGAACAGCTTATAGATGTGGCTCAGAAGCGTGATCGGCCTATAGTTTTTAAGGAGTGTTTTGTTTCCTTTCTTGAAAAACAATGCCACTACACCTCTGCACCACGCCTTCGGGGTAGTCCCATTGGTTATTACAGAGTTGAAGAGCCTCTTCAACTCCCCGAAAACAGGGTTACCCCCAGCCTTGAGGAGCTCAGAGGCTACTCCATCTTCACCGGGAGCCTTCCCATTACTAAGCCGTTTGAGAGTCGCCTCTGTTTTACCATTTGCCATTGTCTATTTTAGATTTATATTAAAAATATAGCTAGGCCCAAATTGTTTCATCTCTATAATATTATTAAGTTATTATTGTTAATATCTTTAGTTTTTTATAGTCAGTAGTATATGGTATAATGGCTGCAACACCTTGTTAATATGAGTTGTAAAATACTGAAATTATATTTAAATGGTGATTTAAAAGAGTGGCCGTGAGTTTCTTGCAGGTTAATTCTCATAGGCTCAACACTTTGCCTGAACCTAGCAACTAACCTAAATGTAGCTTCAGTAACTTAGTAAACTCACTAACCTATATATTTTGACGTTCATAAGTGTTACTTTGTGACCTAAATGAATAAATGATTTTTGACTTTGGCTTTGACTAGTATTGGAGAAGCCTGTTCGTGTAGTAGAACTCTCATGAGAAGAAGTCATGGCCATTCTTTTCAAATGCCAATGGTTGCAGCTCTTTACAGATCTGGTGAAATAATATTGTAAGCTTGGCAATTAAAAAGAGTGGCTTGAGCTTCTCGCCTGCTTTTCTCATAGGTTCTACACTCTTGCATTGCTAAACTTGGCAACAAGTAATTGTGATTGGAATGTAAATCGCATCATCATTGTAACTTTGACGTTTATAAGTGTTACTTTGATACCTATATGAATAAACATTTGTCTTAGTAACAACAAAACGATGCTAGGCTAAAAAGTTTTATTTATGACTCTGGACACCAGTAATGATAAAGATAATAAAAAATTACAAATAGAACATTGAAGGACAAGACAAGAAAACAAACAAGTCGACTGTCCTTTATTGTTCTTGCTTTGAAGTAATTAAAATATTATTTTTACCTTTTAGTTTAAGATTGTAGTTTTGGGTATAGTTTTGAAGTCGGTATTTGTTCTTATTTTAATTTAAATATATTTTCAATTTGTATTAGGAAGTAAGTGTATTTTCTGTGTATTTTGTATTTTGTTGATTTTCTCAAAAAATGCTGATTTAATTTCGATAAAATTTATATGGGTCCACCTCTGAAGTATGACCTACCAAACAAAAAAAGATTCATCAAAATCAATTCATAATGGCGAAATGATCGCGTAACAAACATACAAAAACATAGAGTCGGATTGAGAACCTCCTTTTTTGAAGTCGGTTAAACAGAGGTATGTAGTTATTATTTTAAGATTAATATTATGTTTTCTATTATATATGTCGTGATTGCTCTCGTCCTCTTAGAACTTCTGCCGAATATAGCCAGCCATCTTGGTTGGTTATAAAATTCTTACAGACTATCATTTTATATATATTGTATTTGAAAATATATCAAAATATTATGTTCTCCTTAAATTTCGACTTAGTTTTCATGATATAAACTACACACAATGTTATGACTTTCAAGACTCTTAATAATTGTCCTAGCTTCACGTAGAAATTTGCACAGGTCCTTCACATACAGCGCATCCCGCATTCAATGCAAATGCCCCTAACATTAGAGAAAGGAGATTTTTCATTCCTCTTGTATTTTATAAAAGGAAATTTTTTATGCGGTTCGGTGAGTGTAGGATCGTGTTACTCACTGACTAACTTTGGTTACACGAGCTTCATAGCTCAGATTCTTTACAAAGTCAACGTTTGAAGCTAACTAAGTGTAAGTCAAGGTTCTTAGTAACGGCGCTATCTCTATATAACACACTATCGTTGATCGTTGTACGGATGTTGTAAGTTTGCAACTCTTGACGGGCTTATCTATGAAAGCATATCGTGATTTATTCTGCCGATTGCAGCAGAATGGCTCTCTTTTTTAACCTTTATGAAGTAGTAAAGTATTGTTATACAAGTGACATTAAAACCTCGTATTGGTAAAGATGAAAATAAAAACAACGGAGACATAAAAACGCCTTGTGGTACACCATTTAGAAAAACACGTATCATGGCAGATTGACTTGTACATACATACCAGAAAATATCCGGCTAATTATATCAAAAAAAGGTATTATAATGAATAAATTAAAACCAGTAATATCACTTGACACTTTTATTTCCTCTCTCATATTTCCAGTCATCACAAGATGTATAAATCAACTGTTATGAGTAGACTTAAACAGAGGGTGGATAAAAAGTGATAAATGATATTGTTGTTGCACATATCCCACAAATGCTCGTGAGATGTGCAACAACATGGAGACGAAAGGAAGATTGTACTTTGTAATGTAACGTGTGGAGCTCTTATTTGTTTGTAAGTTATTAATTACCGTGTTGTGTGTGTCATAGGAGTGTATGATGTACCTGTTAAACATATACACATAGTCTGACGCGACACATGTACACGATACACGTTTTACACGACACATTTCGCGAAATATAGTTTTAGGTACAACATAATAGGAGGCGAGCCTATTGCTGACTCTCGAGCACTGTTCTACATCACGTGCTGCATCTGGGAATACAAAGACAGAAAACCCTAATAATATTTTCATCATTGATATTTTTCTGTCAAATTCTCAGTAACATCTTAGGCAATTTTTCGAACTTGTACCAAAAGAATCGCGAAATTGAATAGGGGCCTATGTGAAATTAAAATTTATGGAATGGAAAAGTGCTGGTAATAGATGATCCACCTACATTGGTTCATCACTACAAGTACTCAGTGCTATACAATAGATACATACTATAAGTACCTTCTGCTAGATCACACTGAACGTGTAAGCTAATACGAACTTGAACTTGACGAGCGCACTAAGTAGCGAGGTCGAAGTAAATCTTACAACTGTGACCAGACACAATGTCACGTTCTTTAACTAGCATACACGCCGCCGCGCCGCCTGCTTATAACGCTATAGATTATTAGTCAGGCTTTACTTGGCTGAGTGGTTGTTTTTACCTAAATTGAATGGTAATATGAAAATGATGATAAGCGATATTCAAGCAAAGATAATATTTCTATAGGTAATTTGTTATAATCCTAGAACTTTTCATATATGTTTTGTACTCACATAAAGGGTATTGACACAAAATACATCATGTACATCCCCGAGAGTGCAGGCTGGGGTGTATTACACCCTCAGTTTGTAGAGTATGGTTTTAGAACCCACGCAATCGGTGATTAGCCAACCAGGTTATATCGTTCATCTGACACAGTTCTTGTCTCCGTGCTGCTATTGTAAGTTGGCGTCCGAGCGGTGACAATTGAATGACATCGACACTACAGTACTGCCAGTTGTACTGCTACGTAAGTAAATGTTGCTTTTTTACGTAGTAATTGTTATAATTCTTTGCTATAGAATATTATTCTCTGCAATACATATATGTTATTAAAATATTAAATTTAAAATTACTGCACTAGAGGTTTAAATGATCGTCTCACTGCTGCGCCGAGTGTTGTGCGATACACAGAACAAAAAGGAGTGTGATCCACAAATAGGTGTTCTTTATGTCTGTTGTTTGAAAGTCAATTCCCTCGCAACACAGGACTTATAGCTAGTGCGAGTTTAAAAAAATATAATTTTATTAAATAAGTATATCAAATATTCTTATACAATAATCTTAAAATACACCTGTTTAGTTGAAAGATTATTAAATCTATATCTTGAATCCATGTACATACCTAACATTCTGTGATACATTTTTTCTGCAAATTAAATTAATTAGTGTGAGCATACATACGCTTACAAATAAATATGTATATGTGTCAAACACAAAGTGAAAATGTTTGAAACAATGTTGATGAGAGACTGCATACGAACAAGGTGGAGCACTCGAGAACATGACGCTCATGCGACGACCCATCCATAAGTATGTGTGGGTTGGTTAACAATAGAACTATGCGTTCATTTATTTCTTTATTCTCCTTCAATAAGAGGGCATAACTGAAACAAATGCGGACAAAGAACAACTCGCCGTGGATTGACTTACCTACAAATAACGTAAAAATACTAACAACTGTATATGTAAGGGCAGGTAGAGAAGTTTCAATGAAATACCCCAATGTTGTGTTTTTAAAGCCCCTTAAAGGAATGAACTTATTGCCGTCCAACTTAGCACATTTTTTAATCACGTGCTGGTACCGAGAAAATGTTATCCGAAGCACTCAATAACCGATAAAAATTTCAGAGCATACTTGTGCATCGAGACCGACGAGGCTTTCCTACTAATACTATAAGTAAATATAATTATCTAATGGCTAAGCAACTACATAATTCATTTAAAAAAAGGTAATATACTTTTTTAGTAAATTGGACCCTTGACATTGTGAAATGATTAGTGGCCATATTTTCCGTCGACGTTCGCCCTAATTCGTGTTCATCCGTCGGATTGTTAAATACGATTTAACAACTATAAGCTTTTAAGATACTTACATCAGATCCAAGTGAAAACGCTTATTATACGTCGGCACAAAGCACGAGCGTATCTCGTGGCGCATTACAATCTCGCCAGACGTGGTGCGCATATGAATAATCCTTTTGTAGTATTCGTTCACGTTTCGAGATGTAATTGGATTGGCGTCGTCGCGTGGCGCGCGCGGCTTCCCTCGCACGGGACCCCGCACGCTCCGTTTACGTACGCACTTGAAAAAATCAAGCCTCTGGCTTTGTTTCGTATGCGATGCGACCTTGTGAGAGTTTCTTCGTTAGACTTCATTGTATTTTACTCACTACTAGCTTTTCTCCAACAACGTCATTTATATGGATCATACTTTATATATTTCTAATTATACTGAACATATTTTGATAAAACGTGACGTATATTTTAAGTTGAACTCTAAGCTATTAAACTAAGGGAACCGCATTAAAATCTGTTAATTTGTTTTTGTGTGATGAGGATGGTGAAAATCGAAAATTTCTTTCTTTGGGTTCTGACTCCTCTACTAGTTAATATCAAGATATGTTCAATGTCGTACATACATAGCTACGTTACAGTTTTATATGATTACGAAGAGAGATAATTCAATTGTGGCGATATATAAATTTTGCGATCGCGTTAACAGTGTTAAGGTGATAAGGTTGTAGTTTGCACTGTGATTTGGAATGAGAAAAACACGTCTGTTCCGTATGATTTCTATTGGCAACTAAACTTATTATTCACACACATTAGTATATATTGAACTTGGTACATCATTAATGAATGAAATGGAATTGTATGAGATAGCTTCAACATAAGCCGCCCACCAAAGAACCTATGGTTCTTTCAAAATTTACAAACTGCATGCAATATCAAAACACAACAAGACATTCATAATCCAGCATTAAATTAAATAGATATGTATTATGAAATGTGGGCGTAAGTACATAATATACGAAACTATAATACTAATTTGTGTCTGTATCTATAGGTAGGGCGCACAACTTCGTGACACATCGCTTGGTTACGTGATCTCCACTTTTCACGCTGTACACTCTGGTAAAACCGTCGGGACCGGGATGTTTATCTGTTATTCGTCCCATGCACCACTTGCCTGGTGGTAGATTATCATGTTTGACTAGAACTATATCTCCAATTTTAAATTCTTCTTCGCGTTTCAGCCATTTAGGCCTGTGTTAAAGTCTAGTCAAATACTCGTTTTGCCATCGCGTCCAAAAGTCGTTCACTAATTTTCTAGTATATTGCCAACGTGTTAGATTGCGCATTTTGATATCCTTTATATTTGGATCTGGTATTATAACTGGTGGCTCGCTTATTAAAAAATGACCAGGTGTTAGTGGCTGCACGTTGTCGTTGTCCATTGGGCATAATGGTCGGGAGTTCAAACAGGCCTCAATTTCACAAAGTACCGTTGTCATCTCTTCGAATGTTAGGTTGGTAGTGAGTATCCTCCTCAGGTGATATTTTATAGATTTGACTCCGGCCTCTCAAAGTCCTCCAAAAGTCGGTGAGTAGGCTGGTATAAAATGCCATTGAGTTCCGTCGTTAGCTAATAACTCAGCAACTTCTCCTTCAAGTTGCAGGCCAGCTTGCTTCCAGGCATCTGACAATTCCTTGTTGGCACCGACAAAATTTCGCCCTTGGTCACTCCATATATTTGTGCATTTACCTCTGCGTGCGCAAAACCTTTTGAAGGCATGGATGAATGCAGCTGAACTCAGATCGCTGACTAACTCCAAATGTATCGCCTTTGTGGCCAAACATACGAAAATAGCTATATACGCCTTACTGGTTCTAGCGCCTCGACCCTTAGTCATTAAAATCTGAAGTGGTCCAGCGAAGTCGACTCCTGAATTAAGAAAAGCTCTTGCAGGTTTTACGCGTGCTCGCGGTAAGTCGCCCATTACTTGCGTCTTGGCCTTAGCATTTAGCTTTGCACATACTAAACAGCGGTGAACGTACTGTTTGACCAACGCCTTTGCTCGAAGTATCCAGTATTTAGATCTGAGGTAAGTAAGCATCAACTGTAATCCTCCGTGCAATGTCTTTGTATGAGCGTCTGCCACTATAAGAGTGGTAAGATTGGTGTTTCTACCTAGAATTATTGGGTGCTTGATTTCGTCGTCTAGCTCCGAGTTCCTGAGCCGACCGCCTACTCTCAGGATACCAGCACTGTCAAGGTAAGGATCGAGAAATTTTATTTTACTTGATCTCTTCACAATTTTCTTTCTTTTCAGTCTATCTATCTCTTCTTCGAATTCTTCCTCTTGTGCTCTCCTTATACAGATTTGCAAAGATATTTGAAGTTCTTCTGTTGTCATAATGTTATCTATGTTATAATTCAATTCTTTTTATTTCAGAAATCTTTTGCAGTATGTGATTGTCCTTATTAGTTCTTTTAGAGTGTGAAAATTATCAAATTGTGAACATAATTTGTTTTTCACTTCATTTTCATTGCTTGTTATTTTCAGGGCTTGCACAGTGTTCTTCTTTCTCTCTAATTCTGTAGGTATTATGTTTGGTCTAGTGAACTGTATCTTCGGTTGTGACAACCATTCTGGTCCATTCCACCACAAATCACAGCTTTTCAGATTGGCTACGGACATTCCCCTAGATGCAATGTCAGCAGGGTTGTCGTTAGACTGAACGTGATACCATTGATTGCAGTTTAAGTTGGTTGTAATCTCAACAACGCGATTGGCTATAAATGGTTTCCATCGATTTGAATCGCCAAACAACCAGGAAATTACTATTGACGAATCAGTCCAAGCGTAAGTTAGTGAAGTAGGAATTCTCATAGCCCTTTGTATTTGTTTAATCAGCCTAGATAATAATAAAGCTCCACACAATTCAAGCCGTGGCAACGAAATCGTTTTTAAGGGAGCGGCTCTTGTTCTTGCAGCGATTATAGATACTATGACTGTACCATCTGGGTGTATGACACGGCAATAAACGACGGCGCCATACGCCTGCACAGACGCGTCACTGAATCCGTGGATTTCGATGTTCTCCTTGGTTGACGTTCCCATCCACCTGTTTATGAAGATTCCATTCACGTTTTCTAAGTCGGATCGTATTGTAGAAAGAAAGAAAGAAAAACCGTTTATTTGCCACAGATACAGTTCAAAAAGGAAAGGAAATTTGTAGCCCATCTTTCAGATAACGTATGGTTCAAGGTTTCATTCCAACCAACCTTCTCCTGCCACAGTTGTTGGATAAGAATTTTTGCCATGACAAGACAGGGGGCTATCCAGCCGAGCGGATCGAATAACTTTTGAATGTCAGAGAGAACGCTGCGTTTTGTAATGACTTCGCCAATGACAGGTAAGTTTAATTTATATTCCAGCTGATCTGTTCCTAGGTTCCACTGTATACCTAGTGCCTTAACTATTCCATCGATATTCAATTTCAGGAGTGCATTGGATGTTCTCTCATTTGGATCTATGGTTTCCATGAAGTCGCGACTGTTAGATGACCATTTCTTCAATTGAAAACCACCTAGATGTAGTAGCTCTTTTAGATCTTGACTGATTCTTATGGCTTCTTCCAGAGTATCACATCCCGACATTACATCATCGACGTACAAATCTTCTCGCAATATCCTGGCAGCTTCGGGATACTTGGCGCCTTCATCATCAGCTAATTGCATAGGTGTCCTCACGGCTAGATATGGTGCGGACGCTGTTCCGAAAGTTACAGTCAAGAGTCTGTAGTCCTTGATTTCTTCAGATTGCTTATTTCTCCACAGAATCCTTTGAAAATCTGTATCTGCTTTATTAATCCATATCATCCTGTACATTTTTTGAATGTCGGAAACGAAGCAAATGGCATGAGTTCACCATCGTATGATTAGGCTTCTCAGATCATCTTGCAGGACAGGACCTGACAGAAGTTCATCGTTCAAAGAGATACGATTGGAGCCTTTGCACGATGCGTCGAACACGACACGAGTCTTCGTGGTTTCTTTATCCCTTCGTATCACCGCGTGATGAGGTAAGTACACTGATTTATTTTTTATTTGGTCACAAGGTACTACTTCCATATGTTTCAATTCTATATATTCGTTCATTACTTTTGTGTATTCTTGATAAAGTTCTCTATCTTTGTTCAATCTTCTTTCTAACTGCTCTAATCTTCTTTTTGCTATTTCACGGGTGTTTCCTTCAGGTGATCTTGGGTGTTCAGTGTTAAACGGTAGTTTTACAATGTACTTCCCATCCTTGTCTCTCTTATATGTTTTCTTGTATATGGTTTCACATCTCTTTTCTTTAAGTGTAGGTGTTCTATCTGTGTCTAAATCAACTTCCCAAATTGTCTTTAGTAAATCTTCAATGTTTACTTCTTGCTTCAAAACCTTTATTGCTATTTCTTTTTCACACTGAATTTTACAGATATTTCACCCATCAATATCCATCCCAAATGAGTGTTTTGGGCGCATGGAGTACCTGGTGGTCCTTTAATGAGACCTTGTTTAAGAATTGCTGCGTACTCATTTACTCCTAGCAGTAAATCTATTGTTCCAGATGCGAAATGATTTTCATCTGCTAGTTGAATTCTTGATAAGTGTGGCCAGTCAGTCTTCATAATGGTGCTTGACGGTACATTTGCAGTCAAGTGCTTGGACATCACGTAGGCTTTAATAGGTAATTGAAAGCTTTCTTCCCATCGTGACAATAACTGAACTTCGACCTCATGCTTGACTTTAACCTTCATGGATTCCATTCCAGAGACAATTGCGTTCACTGGAGATTTGTGTAATTTCAGGATCTGAGTTGCCTTCTCACTTATGAAACACGCTTGAGATCCTGAATCTATTAGCGCCTTCAATACAGTAGTGTTTCCATTGTCACTCTTCAAAATAACCACTGCGGTGGCTAATAGAGCAATCTTCTGCCCGGAGATGTGATGCGACGCAACCACTGCATGATGAACCTTCTTCTCTTCTACATCTGCTTGAGATGAGGTCGACTGGTGAGAATCTGCATGGGATGTCGACTCATCCATATCCCTTGGTTGATGTAAAAGTGTATGATGGCGTCTCTTACAAATGCGGCAGGACACTGGCATACGACACTTGAAAACTGAATGTCCCGCTGCCAGGCAGTTGAAACAGAGTTTGTTTGTTTTAACGTGTTCTCCTCGATTGTTAACTGTCATTTTAATGAAGTTACTACAGTGGCACAATGTATGCACCTCTTTACACAAAGCACATATTTTCTTCTGTTCATTTTCAGAGGTGGTGACGTGGAAGACACGCTCTTTGGTATTCTTGCTACAAGAGGTAGGGTTAACTAGTTCGAGCGTCCGGAATGTAGATTCTAAAAATTCACGTAAGTCTTTCCAGGTAGATAATTCTTCTGAATTCACCGAATAAGCAGCCTGTTCCCACTCCTTATGTGACTCCGAGTCCAATTTCTGGACAACCAGAAATATAATTATAGGATCCCAGGAGCCGGTAGATACTTGCAAATTATTCAAGCTGTTGATAATCTCGCTGGTGGTATCCAAAAGAGCTTTCAGCTGTGTTGCAGATTGAGTGGTGCATTTCTTAAGCGTAAATAATCTTTTAAGAAGTGCATTAACTATAAGGCGTTTATTGTTGTAACGGTGATTCAACGTTTCCCAAGCTTGTACATAGTTCGCACCGGTCACTTGAACGTGCTTTAGTAAAGATGCCGCTTCGCCTGCAACGCTAGTCTTTAAGTAATGCAATTTTTCAACATCACTTAATTTCGTGCATTCGTGAATTAATGACGTGAATAAATCCTTATATGTAGGCCATTCTTCATAGTTTCCACAAAATGTCGGTAACTTAATGCTAGGTAGCTTTATCCTTGTGTGACCTTCGCACGACACACTGCTGCATGTAGAATGATCAGCTGTCTTGTTTGTTTGCGCAGCTAATAAGTCCTTCAGGTCTCCTAACATGCACATATACAGATCTTCTTGCAAGCAAAATTCATCATTAACGAAGTACGAAATCACAGCGCGTTGTTCCCGTGTGGTACACTTGAGCAAATCCTGATGTGCCTTCTTAAAAGTGTTCCAGTACTCTTCAATCGTCTGTATTCGAGTTTGCAAATAACCAGGCTTAGACAATCGGTCCTTGGGGCACTTCTTTAGATTAACTTGAATTTTCTTGAGCAACGATGCTGTATCTTCAAGTATACTCAAAGCTTGATCTGCTTGGGACGTCATCGCTAAGTCGTGAAGTTATAGTATATTCCAATGTCTATCTAATTACGGCGATTTATAACATCAATAATAATGTAATAAACCGTGCTAATCTATTTGCGTAAACAACTTCGCTCGATGCTTAGGAATGTGGGGTCCTATTGTTCTCGCGGCCGCAGCACAGGTAGCCGATCCGTCGCGTCGATGTTTATAGATAATCCGGCTCGATATTCGACCATATGTTAAGGTGATAAGGTTGTAGTTTGCACTGTGATTTGGAATGAGAAAAACACGTCTGTTCCGTATGATTTCTATTGGCAACTAAACTTATTATTCACACACATTAGTATATATTGAACTTGGTACATCATTAATGAATGAAATGGAATTGTATGAGATAGCTTCAACAAACAGTATGGTATTTATAATGTCATGTAACGATAAACGATAACGCCACTTGAGGTGGACAGGTATAGCGAGCAAGCGAGCCTAACCGAATGCCGGCCGTGCACTTCGCTCCTTTGATATTAAGTTCCGCGATGGGAGCTTGGCAAATTTAGATGATAAATTTGCATAGTAAAACAATATACATACATACATACATACTAAAAACATAAATAAATAAATAAATAAAATAAATACAGAGTGCATAGCGTCACACCTATTAACCGGAAGTGTTACATCCACATTTCACCAGCAGCGTGTTAAAGTTTCAATGGGCGAACCTATTTGCAAAGAATATTAACTATCTATATTAATACTAGCTGTCCCGACAGACGTTATCCTGTACACACGAAAAAAAAACCCAAATTTAAACCATCCTCGAATCCACATGAACAATAATTTTCATCAAAATCGGTACAGCCGCTTAGTAGGAGTTCAGTGACATACACACGTACAATAGAATTATATATATAAAGATTATTATTGTGTGTATGTGGTAGAATATTATTATTATTATTATTATAAAGAGGAAAGATTTGATTGTTTGTTTGTTTGTAACGACTTAATTCAAAAACTACTTAAACGATTTAAAATTATTTTAACCATTAGCAAGCCATTTGATCTCTGAGTAACATATACTATATTATATAATACAAAAGCACTCTCACTGACATAACACAACCTCGCACACAGCGGGCGAAGAGTGCATCTGAACCTGGCCATTAAATATGTATCTACATATATGTTGTAATACCTGTGCAACAGTAAACGAATGTTTACCTGTGTTAACGAAATTGCTTTCAGATCGTTATAATGCGACAAAAATTTGACATGCAAAGTTCGCATACAATTTGACGAGCGATGAACCTGCTTTATTTTAATATCTGTATAATATCAACGAAATATCTATCAAATACGAATCAATAATGTATTTTATAAGCTAGGATGAGCAGACCGAGAGTACGTGATCAGAGTACTACAGGCGAAGTGGAACATCTGCCGTCTCGTTGAATGTTACAGATGAACTTAAACTTTACACAGCAGTTTCTCTCTACGGTATAATAATAATAGCTTATGGTACATAATAACACTTAGTTGGTACAAAAGTTCGCAAACAATAACTTTTCAATTTCCAAATGTCTTTTAGAGAGTATGATTTTCTTTCAGCACACTCAACTCAGAATTTCAGTAAGCTGCTGTTGCTGAGGAGTTGATCTTTGGCAAAATTTAAATAAATCATTATTTCGATTAAAAGGCTATCGAAATGCGTTTACACTAGCTCTGTACAATTAGACTTCTAATTTCTATTGTTCAATGCCCATAAAATGACAAACTAAGTAGTAAGTTCAGCGTTAAAATAATTAACGCCTACTGCGATAACGGCGTCTACAGGCTAACTGAATTATAACCTGCGTTGGTGTGTCGCTGCCCCGCGGCCCCGCCCAGCGAGCGGCGCCACAGGACGCGTGGCAGCGCGAGTCGCCGGCCGCCCTTGCTCGTAGTGTACACCGCGCTTTCAGCTGGTGCGCTCGTCTCCTCGCCCAACCAACCACACAACGACCGAACACTGTTTTGGTTTACAAAACAAAGGCATACATTATAATATTTAACGTTCCATGTTTACTATTTAAATGCCGAAAACTCTGTGTTACCAGTCAGTGCGACGTGTTTTGAATGACGAACAATAACTCGAACTCAGGTGCAACTAATTAATGACTTTTAGTATACTACATACAAACTATAGAAAAGTTATAAAATATAAATAATTCTCTAGATATACAGAAAGACTGTAATAATTTTAATAACAAAATTGTGTGTCAGATACTAATATATGTATATAAATAACTTGTATATTAAGCAGAAATAATAATAAATAAATATTAAACCAGGAATAATAAATTTAACAACAGTGCAACAGGTGACCGACACCACGACGCTCGACATGATCTTATATGACGTAAGTTATTATTATTACTTTGTTATTATTTATTAATACATTTATAACTTATAAACTACGTACAATGTTACAGTAATGATATGTTCCGGTAATGTGCTTAACAGTAATCTATGAGCTAAGTGTAGTAACTACTCCTTCATAAAAGGTCTTATTTACTTCCATAATTCAATAATAAACAATTAAACACGGATTTTTAACTATATGTAAATGAATATACCTACGGTAATATAAATATGGGACTCAAGGAAATACGCAAACATTAACGAGCCAGTTACAGATGGCGCTTTATCACATTCAGACACTGACCTCTGTGGAACTATATATTATGGATAGTAAAGGTCAGTGCATTAAATACACATATTTGCAGATTATACCTATTATTTAACTAGCATGCGTACTAAGCGATGGCGATCAAAATCCCTTGTAGTAAGAATGATATTTAGCTTTTCTTATAAATAAAAAATGTAAGTCACAAAGAAACACTTAAGCAGGTCAGAATATTACTGTTAGTAAGTTTCCTTAAGTTACTAAAGTTCCATTTAAGTTAGTTGCTGGATTTAGGCAAAGGGTGGCTTCGGTTAGCAAAGCTGCCACTAGAGGCGCTGTTGCAAAATCAACAAAAAAGTAAGTGCATAATATATGCAAGTGGTCATTGTCTTTTCTGTTTGGCAATTTTCAATAATGGCAATTGGCTTGAACTCACGTGGGCGCAAAACATCATTTGTATAAATAACAATGTTATCTACCTACCGCTACCGCTTTGGGCATTTTATTACACATTTTGTGAGAGAGCGTTTGCGAGAGTTATATAAATAATGTATGTAAATGCAGAAGAATACATGAAACATTAACACAGCTCGCACTACTAGTGCTGACATCAAGCGCACGTCAGCGCAGCAGCGCCAGCCTGTGAGATCTTACTAGTGAGTTCACTCTACCGCTGTTTCACACAGTAAACTGAGTGCAATCTAATTAGACTCACTACGAAAGACGATGGGGTACTCGGATATTGAACACTCTGATGGGAATTCGAAACTCAGTCAGACATTTTTATGTCAAGTCAGAACTTATCAACCATTCGTTACTGTTGAAGTGAGATTTAACTTTGAGGTGAGAGATTTTCAAGTCGACATTAATAAATCAATCTAATCCGAAATCTTTAAATATTATATGATAGAATTGGCCGTTATCAGATCAAATTTAATGTTAAGTAAACTTAAAGATTTAGATTCAGTTCTCTAGTGGATGAAGATAATAATTATCAATTTTAGTACGACTGCTCAGAACGGGTTATTTTCTGTTTACGGTCTGCTTACACAGATACCAATTTCTATTAGTTTATGTCATAACTAGCACATGCCTTCATAATTACCCATAACTATCGCAGTAGCTATCTGCGACTAAAGCTATCATTTGACGCAAGTTGCATATCGACTGGATTATAGGTTTTGGTGTTAATTTATATCATACGTGCACGTATACCACATATAAGATCTAAATTTATATCGAAATACACTATCGTGCTTTCTAATTGTAGCATGCATGTACATACATAAGGAGTTACCCTTTTTGCCTTCAACATTGTATGCAAACAATGTTACGGACAAAAAAAGCACCTAGATATTATATTCTTGAACGTACATATCTTTTACAATATAAATACGATTCCTTAGATAATCTTTAAACCCCGATGAAGACATCGAGGTTTAAAGAGAGCACTGGTATCCCGTTGGGTAGCGATTTGGCTATGCACATCCTTGGCATTGACGAAGTCCATGGGCGATTGCTACCAATTCCAGTCGTCTGCTACTGGGCACAATAAGCAATAAGGTTACCTGGTTAGTGCCGGTCTTCTGAGCCTGGAAGTATTATCTCCAGGGGTGCCAATTTGAAAATTGCTGTTCCTTTATATAAAAAGGTATAAATAACGAATGCATTGGGACGAGTTACAACGATCTATGAAAGTTACAGGCAATCGTTGGATAAGGAAAGCCGAAGATACATTAAATGTCTTTGGAAGTAGAGCTCAGCCGTGGTTTAATATAATTAATAATAAATAGTTACATTTTGGACACCTTCCGCACTAGAAATAATTCCTGTTTTTTTCGTGTTTGATTTAAAAATCAGCGAGGCTCTATTACTCAATATCTATAAATATAATATATAATATAATAAACTCCGATACCGCAATAGACTTTTCAATCATTGAAACAACGGCCACAAAGAACACTCAGGTTCAGAAAAACATTTGTAATCACACATCATAATTTTATGTCACATAGAATTGTGTTGTGTCATCTACAAATAAAAAATATGAAATTGAGGTTCGCGACACTCGGCGCGGTAGCAGTGGTGAGGCGATCACTGGAACAACTGCGCCATCGAGTCAGCGCCGCACTGTCACGTTGGTTAAGTTGTGTTGTGTAGGTGCGTGCAGTTATCGATCGCGCGAATTGAAACAGGTATGGGTTCAATTTTTAAATTTTGGTTGATTGCATAGACCTACGAATATTCTTATTAGAGGCACAGAGACTATAACAACTATGCAGAATAAACCATTATGCATTATTCTCTATTATAGTTAACTCCTTGAATATTTTATGTCTAGGGTAAGTGAAAATCAAAAATCTTTATACACTAAAAATGTGTAAACAAATTCTTGGACACGTTAATTAACTGATAAATTTATTAAAATATGTATAATATAGAATAAATAAATAAGGTACCTAAGGCTTATATCCTTATCCTAACTAATGTTATTAATGCGAATGTAAGTTTTTGTTACGCTTTCACGCTTTTACTTGACTGATCATCATGAAATTTCGTATACACGTTGTCAATGGTACATACTACATACTACTAAGATATCTTTTATCCTGGAAAAAGTACAGTTTCTGAAGATCAAAATTTATTGACAGTATTTTGATGAACGCGAGCGATCCTACGGGCAAAATCTATCTGTTTAATTGTGGGTGCGATACACCTGTGACTACATGTTCAGGCACAGTTTTGCTAATGCCGTATTGTTCACAATGCCCTAATAGAAAAATCAATAACGATTGACACGGAAATGTAAATTCGTGATTCTGAGGTACATCCGCGTTAACGCCTATGCCATCGCATTATGAACACACAACTTAGTCAACGCACAGGTTCAGTTTAATTAGGCTAGCGTTTAGTATGCTGTATGTTTAGATAATATAAATATTCAATTTTTGGAGCTAATATGGCTATTTGATTGTTTATTTTGTCAAGTGTGTTGTTACTGGGTATATGTCAAGACATTATCAGCAGCATCATACAGTCTGAAACTCTTTCTAGTAGACGGCAATAGGCACAATAGGCGTGGCCCCTAATACGTGAGACCTACTTAGGTTCATAGTTGGCGAAATGTGGGTGTTAACAGACCTCTGCTTACCTTTTCGGGGGTATATGCGTGAGACTATGTATAACGTATCAATCAAAAGTATGTTCTCTAACAGATCACCTTATCTAACGGTGTTTTTTAGAGACTGGGAAATTATTAATTATTCATTGAAATTAAACTGCTATATACGGATTTTATCGCGTTGTTTATTTGACACTTTATTACAAAATTTTGTAATTTTTTACACTACTACTACTATTAAACTTTACTAATTTTTAAGCTAATTAAATTATTATTAAACTATTTAGATTTAATTTATTTTTACACTTTCCCCGACGTTTCGGTTGCTTTTCAGCAGCCATGGTCACGGGGAGACTAAGGTGGCAGTTGTCTCAATGTTCCAGTGTAGTTATTTCAAAGTATATAGCTAAGTATACGGCTGCCGCCTAAACCACTACGCCATCTGTGCAGTCTAAATATTTATGTTTATATACAAACATACAAGCCACTGCAATAGTAGTAGTAATAAAATCCACTGAGCTTATGTTGTAGTGTAAAATAATAAAAGATTTCAGAGATAGCTCTCTAAATAAATCTAAGAATTGAGGCGCTAGAAGTGTTGAGAACAACTAGTTAACAATAAAAGTTGTGCCTTTGTTGTGAAACTTGCGAACAAACAATTAAATTAAAGGTACAAATTCGTGTGCCCTTCTCCGCTCCGCAGGAAGGATCTGTTATAAGAGAGCAGGGCGCTACCATCTCGGGCTCACCCTTCGCAAAAACCGATTTTTCCTTGAAATTGGCACTCCCAATAGGCACTTCCACGAAAATATAGTTTTGCGGACAGAACTGGCGAATTGTTCGGTGAAGCCGTGCCTTCTAGATATTGTTAGACAAATGTTTCTTACACGCAATTGTTAAAATTAAGATTTGTTTTACAGCTACTGTAGTAGAAAATCTTGAAAACATATTCTGGTGCCTGAGATCCAGGTTCTAGCTAGTTCGGGTGCCAGCGGCTTACTATGCGTTGTTACACGCACGACCACTATTGTTGACCATGTCTTGTGTCTTGTAAATTAAGAAATAAATAATTATTATTATTATTTGTTTCTCTTTCGCGGGTATTTCCCTAATACGTTAGGAAAATACCCGGCCCTTTGGGAGGCGTACACGGAGACATATATTATTATTATTATATTCTAAGCAGAGTAAAAACTGCGCATCGATTTGCAGTACTATTTACATTTCCAGTACTATTTACATTAGCAGTACTATTTACATTAGCAGTACTATTTACATTTCCAGTACTATTTACATTTGCAGTACTATTTACATTAGCAGTACTATTTACATTTCCAGTACTATTTACATTTGCAGTACTATTTACATTAGCAGTACTATTTACATTTGCGGTACTATTTACATTAGCAGTGCTATTTACATTAGCAGTACTATTTACATTTGCAGTACTATTTACATTAGCAGTACTATTTACATTTGCAGTACTATTTACATTCGACGACGGTTAGTAGGTTAACATTTGCTAGATTATCAATTGATAAATGAATGTTCTTTATGGGATAGTTAAGCCAGTAGCACTTCATTATTAAGTCTTAATTAATGAATTAGTTTTAGAATTCTGTTTCCAATTGTGAATGATATTCAAGCTATCAGTTCTTACAACTGTTTGGTATGTTTTCCTATTTTCGTGAAATTTGCTTTAATGCTTCTCTTTGCGGCAAATAAAAAGAACCAATACAATCTGCACTGTTAAAAACTATTTGATATCAAACTTTAGTGTAGAATTAGTAAGGGATAATACTACTACTTATTTATTCCTACAGCAGAACTGAACGAGGTACTACGATTTAATTTTGTTAAATCGTACCTTATCTACGTCGCGACGTGTTCTACAATTCTACGCTGCGGTACTACGAGCTACGAGTGCTACGACACAGACCTCTGATTTAATCTTATAAGACACTACAGCCGTGTAGCTGGGCACCGTTAAAATAGCTTTGTTTATAGAATACGGATAAGAGGTGAGCCTGACAGGATTACTGATAGTAAGTAGATAAAGAAATACCTGCTGCCGCCGCGCCGCGCCCGTCCAAACTGGAATTATTTACTTTCGAAATGGTATGCTTTGAAACACACAGCACTCGTTTCCATACATATATTCATCTAATCTAATGTTTATAAATTCGTGTATTGTAATACCGAAGGGGTATATTACAGTAACATTTCACCGGCTACGTTTTAAGACCCACGCAATATGAGATGAGCCTTTTGCTATATACTGGGCACATTGGCATGCGCGTGACCCGGATATCAAACCTGAGATGTCACAACCGCAAACATAATTGCAGAGTTTTAATATATGTAACGATATTCATCTTCGTGTAATATTTTTGAACTGCATTCTTTTATGAATTGATTACATTAATATTATGTGATTGAATTTTAGTTCAACGTTTTTAAATGAAGTGAATTTACTACTAAAGGGACGCAAAACAGTTGTTTGGTTTGTGAGAGAACAAGGTGGATGGTGTAGAGAAAATAATACCTAGGATAGAAGATCATTTAAAGTAATTTAGTGGGTATCTGGTTGATTAAATGAAATGTGTCTAAATATCGTAATTTTTTTGGATAGTTGATCATTTGGCACGTTCAGATTTTGGTCGTCTGGACGTACATGAACGTTTGGACGTTTGAGAGGCAAAGTAAAACGTATGTAGAGTTAGACGTAACAGATTTTAATGCAATTCTCTGCATATTTTTATTACAAAAATTAAATCGGTGTATATGATTTAGCGCAATATGTATAAACATATTATCCATCTACACTACAACTACATCAAGACAGTATAGAGGCAGAGTTTCAAATTACGTATTGCAACTAAATAGCGTGTGCTTCTTTATACATTTAAAACTATGTATGTTTGTAATGTATCGACATCACGGAGTACCTACAAAATTACAGCGAAGCCAAACATTGCACATGCATAGGTATTATAGTGGATGCCCGCCTCCCTCCGAGATTAGTAAATCGGGTGAGCGGACATCGGCATAATTAGTGCGCTCGGTAAATAGATTAGTGACCGCAATTTGATGCTATTACTATGCACGTATCGTACTGCTGATAATGTTTACTCAACATTATAATATTCCTAGCATTGTGTTCTGAGTGATATTGGATGTTTGCCATATAAAAACGAGCCCGGGGGATGGATTATCATTCAACCTTTATCATACACAGAAGAGGGTCGTACCTAGCAGGTTACAGTGGGCCAGTTTCTAAAAAGAGCTGATATTTCATAAATTTTATCATGAAGACTGTATAAAAGCAGATTGAAGGTACCACAAGATTAACTACGTGTATCAGACGGATGGATTTTAATTGCAGTATCGACAAAATAGCCATCGGACGACTGAATATCTATGATAAACCCTAATTCGGTCAGAGTAAGCACTTATAAGTAGCACCGGTAATAATTAATTTAATAGATTGGACTTTAAAACGGTTTCAATAAAGGTGATAATAATAAAATCGACATGCAAATTATGCATGTCATATGCTGGAGCTTAAAAGAAGAGATCACAATGAAATATCCTCCATGCCGATCTTATAATAAAGAATATAATAATATAAGAATGATGCCCAAAGGAGTAAGCAGAATCATAGCCACACGTTTTTAGGTTTCATGTAATAGGAGGCAAGTCTTTTGACGTCTAGTGGGCACATTTCTAAGATTTCTAAGATTAAAATCCTACAACAGTGCCTGAAACCAAAATTGAACCGAGATTATACCACCACAAGTAATCACTTTTATGCAAGTCCCAAAATGTCCACTCATTAAAATATAATGGTATTCATATAGTCGAAATCAAAAATTTAATAATAATATATGTCTATTCGTAAGGAGGGCGCAGCTGGTTCGGGCCGTGTTACAATTTATTTGGGAATGGAAATCATTACAGAGATTTACGTTACATAAAACTGTCACAGAGCCCACGTCTCACAGATATAGGAGACACACTCGTGTGAGGAAAGCCGCCCAGTTTGTGTGTTATAATAAAACACTTAATCACTTTAAGACTAAATTGGGTAGTTATCTATATAAATTGACTAAGAGTGAAATATCTTTGTTCCCTCATAAATTTTGTAATAATCATACTCGTTGTAGTGATATGCTCTTATTAGATTATTTCATGTCAAACACACAAAGTATAAAATCGGTTACGAGTGCACATATTTTGTAATTCTATACCATCCACTACATTTGGTCTGTATCGCCGAAATATCGTATTTTGTAATATAGTTTGATATAAATATGCGTCTTTAATATTTTATACAACATTTTTAGAATAAAACAAAGGCAATTTTATTTCAAGTCTTATTCCACAAACAATAGCATGTATAGTTAGTAAGTATATGAAGTAAACTCATATAAACTGGCTCATTGCAAAGGCTGCATAAGAGCAAGCAGCGTTTCTTATAATTCTGTTCTTTGTTATGAGGTTTCTGTTTACTATAATTACGCATATAAATATTCATTTCAATTAATTAATAGTAATCAGATAGAAACGATGCTTTTCTTCGGATATTCTTTACTTTTCTTCGGATTCTTAACATTCAATGGTAAAATTACGAATTGCATTAATGGTTAACAGTAAATGACGTTCGTAGGGATAGGCTGGTAAGACGAGATTCTAGAGAATACACGAGTAAGACACCGGCAGGACAATGACTACTTCCGCTAACTAACCGCTACTGTTCTTGTTACTTTATGTATTGGATGTTAAACATACAATACATAACAAGGCTATATGTTTATGTCGGGGTAGACAGAGGTCTATGAACTCAATTACACTCATATTTCACTAGCTGTGTGTTTGTCTCGGGTAGCGGACGAGTCTATTGTCTCTCTGCACGGGTGGCGTATTGGTTTTAGTGGTCGGTTCGCTACTACACCGAGTGTAGTGGGTTCACATCTCTTACGGGACACAGGTATTGGAAATTCACAAAAAAAAATGTATTCATTTAGATGTTATTCATTTCGATGTAGATTATTCTTATAGCGGGCGTTGTCTTTTATAAAAATATCCATTATATGCATATCCAAATATCCACCTCAGTGATCACATAAAATATTTACTAACAAAGAAAAGTATAATAATATTTTATGCTCTATCAGCTGTGCTATTATCAGCTGTGAGTGTGAAAGCATACTTATATTTTCAACATTTATGGAAATTAAGCTACTTTATAAAGATTTTATCGCGATTTGTATTTTTGTAAACACTAGGTATTATCACGTCATTATATATTATATTATAGCGCGCGCCGCCATTGCCAGTGCTTATAGCGAATAAATGCTATGAGCTGTGTTATGGGATTAAGGCATGAGGTGCCAGCGATCAGCCAACAGACAGCTACGGCACACATTTATTGTTGTATTGTCTAAAATTATAGTCTACTTATAAATTTGGATGTATTTGAAAACAAGGTGAAATGTAACTACGATTATACTTTAGATGCGTTGGGAAAGTGATCATCTTATCTATTTGTTCTACTATTAATATAGCCGCACCCTTATACTAGGGGGGAGAGGGGGGAGGTTGGCAGAGGCTTATTACAACACATTTTGCTTACTAAGTATTTAGGTTCTACATAATAAGGGGCGAGTATATTTCTGCCTACCAGAGACAATTCTGAACTGCGTGCTGTATTGAGAATTTTTCAAGTGATTAAATATAATGACTTCCAAAAATACTAATTGCGCTGCCAAATATGCTTACTAAAATATATCATAACGAGCACCTATACGTCTCAAATCACTGCATTCCGTCTCGGAAGGGTAAAAATAGCAGCCCCGCAGGGCTCCATCGACTTATTTTGATCTCTTTAAATATAATGCGGTTTTAAATTTGGTGATCATTTACTATTTTTGACTGTTATATTTTACTATAGCTGGTGATAAGTTAAACGTAAGCCATTTCTTAATAGAAAGACCCTACAAATCTCTGTCGACTTTGCAATCTAACTCGAGAACAGCAGTTGCATTCACTACCGCTGCGCCAGCGAGGCAGTCACTAATATGTACGTATAGGTAATACAGAATAAATTAAGTTACCGACAGAATAGTTTATTATTATACGCATATTAAAAATAAAATTGGTTAATACCTGTCACGTGGTAATTTTACTTAAGAAGACATTACAGCTATGTTGAACGGTGCCATATAAAATAAAACACAAAAAATCACGAGCCGCAGAAAATTTTTGCTTTCATAATAACTAAAGACTATAACACTAACGCATAATGTTATATACCTAAAGTAATATAATGTTATATAACAAGCATAACAATACGAATCGTGCACAGTTTCGCTAAATTGAATTTTATACATACTGCTGCGATGCGCCGCCGCCCCTACACGAATGTTTACTTTTATAACTGTGTATGGATGTTTGCATCCCAATACGATTTTATAGTTAGTAGTGGTTCTGTGCCTTAAGCTTGTTACCAATTGTGAGGTCTCCGCTTTCATAGTCGAATGCGGCAGTTTTAGTGTTAACTACAAAGTAAGCTTATTTATTTATTGACATCAAATAGAACGACTTGCGCTAATTACACTAACAATAACCTAACCTGCTTATATACCTCATACATTTTAATAATAATACCTTCAATCCACCCGCAAAAATATCCACTTCTGTGTTAAAGCCCAAAAGAGCGTCAAGCAGCTTTAGTGATACGCCGGGCACTGGAACCACCAGCGATACTACTAGTAATACTGGTACTAGTTGATATAAAGTGCATCTCTCGTACCCACTCGAGGATTCACCTTCGGGATCTGATAGACAATATACATAGAGATAGGGAGGATTACACATTACCACTAAGCTAAATGTAAATGTCCTGTGTAATGAGTATAATTGGCAGCCGCGGTGTTTTCATTTAAATAAATTGTGACTTTATTTCGTTCTTCGCAGACCAGTATTTTTAGGTTGATTAAGCTGCATGAAATGACAACAAGGCTACAAAGGAACTATTCTTTCTTATAAAATTTTAAGTGCTTTCATTGACTACCGATAGATGTCATTATTTTACACACATACATATGTGTCGGTCGACATTTTATCATATTTGTCTTTATGGATTAACATATGATACAATTATTTTTGAGAGGTTCGATATAAATGTAAAACCAGGTAGCTTCTGATTCGTCTGATATTTTCGACAGAAACAAAGCACTTATCGTTATTCAAACGTAAGATAACAATACGTCAAAACAAATAGATTTACATTTAGAGAGTAAAACAAAAATATTTTCTTCATAAATTGTATATAACACGTAACTAAGAGTGTGTATAAAAATAAAAGCAAGAGCAGCGATAGCTTAGTGGGGAGACCAACAGACTGCAATGCAGAGGGTCTCGGGTTCGAACCCACGTCGCGCACCTCTGACTATCGGAAGTTATATGACTTTTCGAAATTATGTGCGTATAGTTTGACAATTATCGCCTGCTCCGTGCCTCAGAGAGCACGTTAAGCCGTCGGTCCCGGCTGCTATGAACATCTATGGCAGTCGTTATTGGGAGAGTGCTGACACAAAATATCCCACTGGGTCGAAGTGTCGCCGGTCTGCACTGACTGGCCCCCACATAAGATACATACATAAAATAAAAGCAATCGAAATGTCGATGCAAACACGTGATTTATTAATAAATGTGTCACAAGCGGTACGTCAACACATCACGCACATCACAGCCAGCGGCTTATAAAAATCGAGTTTACCAAGAAAAGAAAGGTGAGGCCAGGAATATATTACGTCACTTTTTCACGAGAGTGAACAAAGTGGGGTTAAGCACGCGTACATCTCTGTTCCCAGTATTTGGGACCGCTCAAGTCCGTTGCTGAATCATTCGTTACTTCAAAGGATTCCTTCTCAACGGAAATGTTTTGGAATCATCAGTACGTACCTGTTTCATTAAGAAAAGATTAAAAGATGTATTTTGAAATTTGGAGCAGTTTGATTTGAAAGTACCGTGTACAGAACATTGAAGCCGAACAATCTTGTGAGCTATGCCTACCGTGAGTAGATACACTAAGAAGCTTGTGGCCCAGTGGTTCTTGTCCTCTTCCGTTTTTGTGAGTTTATGCTTTTAGGCAATGCGCAAACGATATCTTTCGTGTAGCGCATACGATACAGACCAGATAGATATAGTAAGCTTTTACCGACCTTTGTGACCAATATTAGTTTGATTTTGTCGTCTTAGTGATGAAAGTAAACGTGCTGAAGAAAAAGTGGCATGTCCTATTTATTTTCTAAAACTAGTTTATTTTACTTATCTCGCTCCCTTGACAATTACCAAATTGTATAACAAGGTAACAGTTCCAAAGCCCGCGGTTGTCTATCGTCTCCAGATCAGATAGAAGGTAACTAAATAAATTAGGTCTTGTCTAAAACATAAACGACAGCACTCCGCCACATCGCTGACAATCATAACTTGTACTGCGAGCGAAAACGAAGGACGAGCTGCAACGTTAGTGAATTAAATCCTATTGCGATGTCAAAAGGGTATAATTTTGAGTGGTGGTGCGGGATGAGGTATGAGGCAGGCCTCGGGGAAGGACGGCGCGCGCAGCATCTCGCCGTAGGGCTGTGAGACTGTTTGTCGATAGAGCTTTAGTAGTTTCATGGTTTGCAGCGTAGCGTCCTCGACTTTGAAAGAGTGAGAGAAATCGTGGCTCAATGTAAAGATTGTAGAATGGATTGTGAAAAATCATACATTTGTAAACTTGCATACAAAACAAATTAATTAGTTTAAAATGTGCAAGAGCGCGCCTCCTGTTTTTAATGGATGCAAATAGTGCAATTTTTCCAGTCAAATAGAAATATAACTTT
Organism: Catocala fraxini; assembly: GCA_930367265.1. Taxonomy (NCBI): domain Eukaryota; kingdom Metazoa; phylum Arthropoda; class Insecta; order Lepidoptera; family Erebidae; genus Catocala; species Catocala fraxini. Next base: position 219,008 of record OV884029.1, on the reverse strand, counting down.
CTGTTTCCCGTTAAAATTCGACACATTGGCCGACACCTGCCCATCACTGATTCGCCCAGTCCTCTCGCCTACAATCATGGAGGTATACACACGGCCGCTCAGCGGCTGAAAATAATATTTAAAAAATACCACAAACAACGTAAATCATATATAAAAACAGTAGTAATATGTAAATAGTGAGACAGTGCTACAAGATGGGCGTGGATAGCTTACCGGTGCCGCAGAGACCTAATGTAAGTACACGATTGGCATTCTGCGGTGTTACACTCGGGAAGTCGGGACGGACGACCAAATGTGGTTTTTATCACTTATTTTCGAATCCCCGTGAACAAAACATTTTAAATTATAAACGCATTATTTATCTTAGGCTATAGATAATGCTTTTAATGCAACGCGTTTATTTAAGCACAAAGATAATCAAATTTTAGTCAACAGGCAGAATGTTTTGTTTTTAATTTAAAATACGCATTTTGCATATCCAATTAATCGTATTTTTTCGGGTTGTAATGTACTAAACGCAGTACCGTCACATAATACCTTATTATTATCTATTTGATAAAAATATTGTGTTTTTAATACACCACATGTGTCGTTGTGAACATATACAGATGCAATTAGAGTCGAAGAGAGTGACCGCGCTGCGCTGCGCTGCGCTGCGCTGCGCTGGTGAGTCATCGCTAAAGCCACCAGTCAGCCAGCCAGCCAGCATGCATAATGTACAAGTTACGCTAACTACTTAAAGCGTCTAGCACGCACTGCGCGCCTCGAATGGTGCAAATTCAATGCAATTAAACGTTACACAGCAACTGTTAATTACAATTATACACTATATAGGTACTATTATTGCAGTACCTAATTATTTATTTATTTAATTCGGACAACCAACAAGGTGTACACTGTAACATGTTCTTATGGCTAGTACTTAAAGCTAGTGTTTAGTGCTACCTTACTTAAAGGTTGCCACGGCATGCATATTATACAGTTAGAAGATGCTCAAATATAGCAAAACATAACAATATACTATAATATAATAAGTTAAACAGAAAACAGTTATGCAGATCTTTAAATAATTATTTTAGAGAATACAATTTATCATTTCTTAACAATACTGTAAGCTGTATTTAGAATTGTGGCCTTAAATTTATTTATGTTTTGTCCAAAAATATCAATACAATTATTAGATTTAGTAAAAGTGTTATACTGAGACTGAAACCTATTTATCGGTGAATAGTGAACCAGATTGCTTCTAGATTTTTTAGGTACAAAGACGGAGTACCTAGATCCTCGGGGCAATTTCAGCGGTGTGTAAAATGTAATCTGTTCTAAGAGTTGAGGCCAATTTAGGACGCCGTTCACAAGCCTAAATAAAAACACTTGGTCAAGGAGGTGTCTGCGAACTTTAAGACTAGATAGTTTGAAAAATGTCAGGCGGTCTTCATAGGATTTGAGCACCTTGGTCTTATTACAGTGATATGATAAATGATACATAAATCTCTTCTGGACCCTCTCAAGTCTTTTGACATGAACTTCATAATGAGGTGACCACACCTGACTACAATATTCAAGCCCCGGCCTGACAAAGGTATTAAAAAGCGTAATTATTATTAAAACATTTTAAAAAATTTTACAATTACGCAAAACAAAGCCTAATATCTTGAAACTTTTGGTGGCTAATTTATTTATATGTGTGTTAAAGCGCCATTGGTTATCTATAACAATGCCAAGATCACGAATCTCTTGTAGCTCCTTTAAACGAGTATCATTAATTGTATAGCTGGCTGATGTTAATTTAACATTTCTTATGAATCGGATGTAATTACATTTTTCTATGTTTAACGACATTTTGTTCAGCACGCACCATTGAGCCAGCCTGTTTATATCGTCTTGCAGCAACAAACAGTCGTTATTCGATTTAATAGCCCTAAGAAATTTAAGGTCGTCAGCATACATATAGACTTTAGAATATTTGAAACACGACACTATGTCATTAATGAATATGTTAAAAAAGATTGGACCTAGATGGGAGCCCTGCGGAACTCCTGAAGGAATGTTAAAAGGCATTGAAATGTGACCCTCACACACGACTCGTGAAATTCGATTATCTAGGTACGAGGTACACCAATTCAGTAAGTTTCCAGCGATGCCATTGCGGTACAGTTTTTGTTTTAGGATTTGGTGATCCACGAGATCAAATGCCTTGCTGAAATCAGTATAAATGACGTCAGCAGGCACCCGAGCGTCGGTTAATTCTATCAAATCAGATACAAAACATAAGAGGTTTGTGGTAGTGGAGCGCGCCTTGACAAAACCATGTTGAAAAGGCGTAAGGTGCTGTGTAATGAGAGAAATTATGATAGGAGATATAAGTGACTCAAACACTTTACCAAAAACGGGCAGTATGAATATGGGTCTGTAATTATTAGCCAGAGTGATATCTCTGGATTTATGAATCGGAACTATTAGCGCTTCTTTCCATATTGTGGGAAAGATGCCTGTAGCTAAAGATTTGTTATAAATTATGCTTAGAGGGAGAGACAGCTCATTGGCACATTTCACTACAAACACCGAGGGAAAACCGTCGTACCCTGCACCTTTATGTAGATCTAAGCTTATCAAAGCTCTTTTAATTGTTTCAGTTGAGAATTGCACCGTACACAATGTATTTGAGGGCTCAATGTAGGCTTCAGTAGAACAATTACTATGGTGATCCGAGAATACGGCGGCAGATTCGTATATGGACGAAAAATATTTTGCAAGCGTGTTACATATTATATCAGATCCAGTATTAGCTGTCTCGTCAAGGTACCGCATAGAAGCAGGATAATTACTACAATTGCGTCGCCTTTGCTTAATAAACGCCCAAAAGTATTTAGGATTAGATTTAATAGCAGATTCTATTGATGAGATATATCTATTATAACACAGCGTCGTTAGAGCTAGACACCTTTTTTTAATTAAATTGAACGCGATGTGGTCAGAATTATAAAACACTATACTGTATTTTAGTTCAAGCAATATAGTGTATAAGTTAATATCGCTTTGTTTAAACTTCTCTAAAGGTAAATTAATTGATGGAGACCAAAGGCTTTTTGTATGTAGATGGCAGTTTAAAATAACGTTTATCAGCGTTAAAAAGATATTCGTAATAAGTTTCTTAATTTTGTAACAAAATCACAGGAAAATGGCTTAAGAAAAGCTATCTAATGTCTTATGACATAGATTGTTTAATATCTGCGCTATATTTTCATCCCAAGATTATATTTAGCTGTTTGACAATTTCTTGATCAGGGTTGTAACTTGTTCCTTAGTTGGATGCATTTAACTAAAATTAATCAAAACGCTGATTTAATTACTTTGATTAGTGACAGAAATGAGTTTTATATGGCAGAAGTTCAGCATTTGCTTATTTTGCACAAATATCAACTTCTCTCATATGGGAATGTAACAGGCTAGTCAAGCAAAGATGTTTCCATCGCTAAGTAATGCTGTAAAGATACCATTTAGTAAGTTAAATTTTGAGCTGTCTATGAATATTACGTTAAACTCTCGAAATAATAATGTTCAATTCAATAACGACCTTTAAATAGCTAAATACGTAATTGACATTTAGATATAATTTCCCTAAACTATAACTATATAACTTCAAACATATGTAACGCCTTAAAATAGCAAAATGTAACGTAATTATGTCGGGCGCCACATGTAGACTAGCTAACTATACTATACGGTTGTGGGAGCGAATCAATCATTAATGTTTATGTTTTGCTCTTCTAATCAGCTTTGATATAAACTCATATTTAAAATAATTGGCATTACACACTCATACATTGTTAGCTAGATTCAATATAGGTATTCAAACTTAAATATTGTTTTCACAGGTGAATTTAATCATAACTTTAAAATTGAAACAAATTTATGAGACGCCGTTTACGTGGTATGTTATAAAAACTCAGCCTTTATTATTCAAGAATGGTGTCGTTTTATATGTCTTAAGTCTTTTTGCACCGCGAGCGGTTCGAGCCGCGGCATGAATAGCCTAAGAACTCTTTTTGACTGAGTCCTTTCGCAGCGATTGCTGAAAGAATATTGAAAATCAATTCACATGTTTCAGATATTACCGCTTTGGATAAACAAACAAATATTGCCTCATTTTACTATTATTATAATGAGGTACAAATTGTTTATGGACATGCAGCTATCGTTGCTTATAGATGATTCATCATTCACGCTTTTCTGACTTCGCAAACAAATTATAATCATAATTGTAATGCTAGCGCAAGGCTTATATGCCGCAGTAGTGATATCTCTGCTTATAGAACAGCGTGTACTCAAGGATCTATAGCAACGACATTTAAATGTTTGCTTCTGTTGCGTCTAACAGGGCTTAAATAGGTATTGTTAACTTCAGTTATCATCATATGATGAATAATAATAATTTTTTATTATTAGGACGTGGAAGGTGGGTAGGTGTTTTGATGCCGTTTAGAAGTCGGACTTAATATTGGTATAAACAATACATAATATTGTCTTCTGTTTTCACGAATGTTATTCATTGAAATTAAAATACTATATACGGATTTTGTCACGTTGTAAACTACCATCTTAGTCTCCCCGTGGCCATGGCTGCTGAAAAGCAACCGAAACGTCGGGGAAAGTGTAAACTTAAATATAAATAGTTTTAATAATTTAATTAGTTTAAAAATTAGTAAAGTTTAATAGTCTCTAGTAGTAGTGTAACAGTTTTCAAAATTATGTAAATAAGTGTAAAATAAACAACGCGATAAAATCTGTATATAGTAGTTTAATTTCAATAAACAATACATCCAGTGGGTTCTAAGAATAACGATAAACATTTCGTGGCAGTTCTATCCATCAGTTGGTAAGGGTTCTTGTAATAGATTATTTAGGTTATCCATTAGCCGAAGTGTGGACGGCAACTAAACCAGCCATCACTCACAATTATACTGCGTTCTGCAGCGCTCGATATTATTAATTTTTCTTTTATTCGCTTCAGACAATATATCTATAAAATATCTAAGATCTTATAGCTGCACAAAAAGATCACTTTCTTTAAAACGCTTCTTCAAGTCGTTTTAGTAGGTGCTATGCTGTCAACAGGGAGGCAGCTCATTGACCTCTTATGTTACAAGTGTGGTGTAGGCTAAGGTAACAGGCGTAGCTTGAGGTGTCGATAGCATATGATATAGTTGCATTGAAATTATTTAAATTTGATACATGGGTGGTCATATAAGCTGCGCACGCAGGTTGTATGGACACCCATGTATCAAATCAAAAAAATAAGTATATATGTATGTTTATCCATTGTCTAGAACCCATAGTACAAGCTCTGCTTAGTTTGGGCTAGATGGTGTTGTGTGTATGTGGTAGAATATTATTATTATTATTATTAAATCGTCTCTCCTCAACAGGTAGTGTTAGTATTTAATGTCGCATTACAGTTTGATGTGATCGTATTATTAAACTATTTAACTGATTTTTTGTCTCGAGTTTTATGTTATTCAAACTTTTCTGATGAGAAAACTCAACGTGTATTGTATGTTGCTCTATCACATATGTTGTCTAGTCAGTATAAAGGTGATTTACCTATTTTATTCAGTATTAAATTATCTTCTTGAATTTCGACATGTCCCAAAAATTTATTATCTGTATGGAAATAAATAATATTGGAATTTGTTTCGCCAGTTTTATGAATATGAATATACGTATTTTTTATCGTAGTATAGCAGAGAGAAAGAAAGAAAGAAGAGAGCTTGTAGTATGACAGTGATGTTGGCTATTTACTAAACTCTGAGGCTTAGTATTGATATTTGACTTTAAGACTTCCTCGCCTTCTTCCGGTGTTACCCTAAGAAAGGGATAGAAAAAGTATAGTTTTACTTGTGTCTGATAGTTTGGTTTGCCTCTAGCCAAAGCCGATGACGTTTTGTAGGTACGTTACAAACGCGGTATCTAACATCGATTATGATTCAGAGGCGGTACACAAGTTACGTGATCAAAAGGCGGATAATCCTCACAAAATTGGAGCTCGGCAGGATTACCGGCGACGAGGGGATTACCAAACATATTAATAACTTGTTTTTGACAATATGTACATACATTTCACTAATACGTCTTAGAGGGCGATTTCAATGTGACCTATTCAATTAGTAAGTCATGGTTACGCAAGTTAGTTTTAATGACAGTCAGAGATGACAAGTCTAGTACATTGGTCTATGTGTGGATAGGCCGCTGGTAGTTGACAACAAGTCTGGCCTTGTGAGGGTGATGAAGTGGTTTGAACGGCCGCCTCACCACAGCCGCTGAGTGTGTGATTGGCGATTGATTGTTCCGACACTGGGTGTCGATGGTTATTTGAATGTTTGTTAAGTTTCCCACGATACAGAAATTGTTTCTAGTGTAGCAGTTGTCTTTTTAATAAATGAAAAAGGAGGTACAAGACTTTGTAAAAGAAAAGTTGTAACCGTAAGACATAAATATAATATAAAATTAGTAATATTTTCTATATAGATAATTTATGAGGAATTCGTTAAATGGAATTTTTGTTAACAAATAACAGACATTCAGTTATTGATAAGAAACTAGTACCTGCCCGCTGCTTCGCCCGCGTGAATTTCAACAGAATACATACCGGGATTAAATCATATATATAAATAGCAGCGATAGCTCAGTGGGGAGACCAACAGACTGCAATGCAGAGGGTCTCGGGTTCGAACCCACGTCGCGCACCTCTGACTTTAGGAAGTTATATGACTTTTCGAAATTATGTGCGTGTTGATTGACAATTATCGCCTGCTCCGTGCCTCGGAGAGCACGTTAAGCCGTTGGTCCCGGCTGCCATGAACATCTATGGCAGTCGTTATTGGGAAAGTCAGTACCCTCTAATATCCTGACACTGGTCTAGCCTTAGGGAATCGTTAGCCTTCGAGTTGCGGAGGTCAGGTGGCAGCCGCTCCGTGTAAAAACTAATATCCAGTCAAAACCGGTTAGACCAGGAAAAAAAAAGCTGACCCCAAGTGACTTGGGAATAATAAAGGCTAAGAGAGAAGAAGACATACCGGGATTAAATGAACTTTATATCCTTCCCTAAGACACAATCTATCTCCTTACCAAACTTGATAGAATTCTAATATAACAAGCAAACAGAGTTTCATGCGAATTTATAAAATAAATAAATTAAGGATTATCATTTGTTTACATTATAACTTGCAATTACAAGTATTTTAGTACTTTGGCATAATGTGGTGTCAGAAATATACCTCAGTTGACAAGATTATACCATTTCGCTAGTTATTGTTACGTGTCGACCACAATTTTAGATTCATTCTACTACTTACTAAAAACTACAAAACTCGACAAAAAATCACTGAAATTCTACAACTAGACCAACGAGATAATCCTTCTCTATATGTTTAATAAAATATATGCCGCCACAACGCAGTACATACGTTCGTGCATTCTTCATTGAACTTAGAGGTCAACACATCAATGGCTGAACTTTGACATATCGCGGGAAATGCCGCTCCGACTAAAAATATTAAATAATATGAAGCCGCCCTTTGTTGTCACTTTATGACATTTTTATGTCGCTCTGGAGGCGGAGTACTTATATAAGATAAAGAAGTGATTTTGTACTCAATTATTCTCGGGAATAGTGACAGACATGGACCGCCAGTGCCAGTAATGAAGAATGACGGTAAAACCTCAATAAAAGTTTTGGTTATATCAAATATAACTTAATGTAAGGAGTGTCACTGACAAGATTGGCTACATCTTGAAGCGAGCTTCAATCAACACATACTTCAAGCCGCCAACGAAGATAAGTCAATTTTTACCATCCGTCAAGTACCAACTACTTTTACAAGATGCGGGGTCTATAAAATAGATTGTGACTGTGGACTCTCATACATTGGTCAAACCAAGAGAAGCATAGGCACCCGCATAAAAGAACACATAGCTGATGTAAAACACCGACGCTCGTTGAAGTCTGCTGTGTGTGAACATGTGCAACAGGGGACCAACCACTACCTGAGATTTGACAAACCACCGATTCTCGCTAAAGAACACCGATTCCTAATGATATAATGTAACAACTAGCAACAAGCTGGTGGTACATTCTAACTATCTTCTCTATTAAAATTAGGATGTTTTTTCATTTCAATAGCCTCGCGAAGACTTCATGATACTTTAAGCTCATTCTGCATAAATAGAAACACCAATGACTAAATTATGTTCGGGTACTTTGAAATAACGACACTGGAACATTGAGACAACTACCATCTTAGTCTCCGCGTGACCATGGCTGCTGAAAAGCAACCGAAACGTCGGGGAAAGTGTAAACTTAAATATAAATAGATTTAATAATTTAATTAGCTTAAAAATCAAATCCGGTTAGACCAGAAAAGCCGACCCCAAGTGACTTCGGAATAATAAAGTCTAAGGGAGAAGAATTAGCTTAAAAATTAGTAAACTTAAATAGTAGTAGTTTCTAAATTATGTAATAAAGTGTCAAATAAACAACGCGATAAAATCCGTATAATTATATTAGTTTAATTTCAATGAATAACATTCGCGTAAACAGAAGACAATGTTATGTTTATTATAACTTTTATTTTTTGGCTGTGAGTGTGTTTTTCCTATTTTAGTTATATCATTAATATTTTATCTATGACCAGCCAAATGTCATTTAACCAAAATAATAACGCCTAATGTTTGTACCCAGCAAATAGCTAGCAAAATTGCCAACTAGTTAAAAACATTCTCACATATAAAACTGATTACTACTTACCTTCGAACATGACCTTTTGACTTTGCTTCTCAGTCTTATATTATTAAAGCCTTTTTGCTCGCTATTTATATTACGGTGTCCGGTAACCGACCTAACGACGTTTTAGAAAAGTGTCAGGTTAGATAAATAGTAGCCTAAAATGACATGCGTTAAAAAATGTGATAAAATTAAAATATGAAATTGACGCCACAAAGCATTGTAGCCAGTGGAAACCCATAGGCTTTACGTGACCCTGCGGGAAACAGGCGTCGGTTTACGTACGTATGTACTACATATAAAGTTGTTTAATGAGACTATGTTTTGTTTTTAAACAAATAGTTAATTGTAATATAATTTACACAAGACGTGTTTTCACCGTGAACGCGAGAACGCTTTACGGCCGTGTATATATGTATGTTGTATGTAGCAGGGTTCTTTCTCCCAAAAAGAACGCCACGTATGAGGGCGTACATATATGTATATGAATATGTTATGTTTACTCTGAAAACTTTATTTTGTTTTGTTTTTGTTTGAAATCACGTGTCCTTTGAGGCCCTCGGTCTGTGGCCTACCTCATGGTACAGTTGAAAAACCTACTCAGTTTGATTGTAATGAATATTAATTTAGATCAGCATTGACTTGTGGTGTGGAATAGTGTGTAGTTGCAATTATTATAGTTTACTGCGGGGTTAAGTAACTTAGGCGTGTTTAGCCTTATGGGTAACCACTTATGAGGTTACAAATATCAGTGTGAATTATGATGGGGACATTGAAAAATGTTGCTACGGTCTAGATTTCACTATTAATCACAAATAGCATGTACGAGTGAGTGGTAGAAAGAGAGAAAGGGGGCGGAGGTAAAAGTGAATGAGTGTGAGGAGACAGTTTCATAATTTTATAGGGATGTACATATCCTCCTTAGTCGTCGTATTCGTCGTGGCCGTGGTTGATGATGCTGCATTTTCATTGGCTAAAACAGCCCCTGCGATTCACCTCCACTTGTTGCGGTCTTCAGCGTCTCTGGAACTTTGGACCATAGAGGTTCGTCTGTCCAACGCGTAGGTGATCGACCGCGTGACCGTTTGCTCTCCACCTGTCCTTGGACAAAGGGTGGTTCCATGGAGTGTTCGTTTCGAACAACGTGTCCAAAATATTTGAGGATTCGTATTTGCAGAGTCGACGATAATCTCTGCTTGACTTTTAGTTCCGCCAGGATCAATACGTTGGTCCTAAACGCCGTCCAAGGAATGCGCAGCAGTCGCCGCCAGCACGGCATCTCGAGTGCATTGATTTTGCACCGGTCTTTGACGCGAACCGTCCACGTTTCTGCGCCATAAAGAAATATCGGGCAGACTAAGCTTCTCATTAGACGGACTTTCGTGGTTTTGGTGATATTACGGTTGCACCAGACTCTTTTTAGCTTGTCAATGGCAGATCGTGTGATAACACATCTCCTTCGGATCTCGTGTTCACATCCTCCAGTGTTTGTGATAGTGGAACCGAGGTACACATAAGAATGGACAATCTCACAGTTGTCAATCATGGAGATGTCAGGATGGTTTAGTTCAGCTCGGTCCACTATCATCATCTTGGTTTTGTCTCTCTTGACAGTAAGTCCGAAGGAGAGGCTTGTTGTCTCTAGACATGTCGAGTTTGTGTAAGAAGAGAAGTGACGTCGGCATATCTCAAGGTCGATATCTTTCGTCCTCCCACTGAAATGTCTCATTGTTCCAGAACGATTCTCATAATACACTTCATATAGATAGATGTTGAACAGGAATGGCGAGAGTATGCACCCCTGTCGAACACCGGCGTGTGTATGAAAGCCTTTTGAGTCAACGTCGTTTATACGAACAGTCGCAGGTCCGTCCTCATACAGTCGGCGTATGAGATGAACTAGGTGAATAGGTACTCCCATTTGAATGAGTTCGTCCCATAACTTATGCCTTTTTACGGTATTGAAGGCCTTGCGAAAGTCGACAAAGCAGATATAGAGTGGAATGTTAAACTCTCTAGACATTTCGATTACTAGTCGAAGATTTAGGATAGCTCTCTTGTTCTTCGACCCTCGACAAATCCCGCTTTCTCAATAGCTATTTCGGAATTCAGAAAAGCTTGCAGTCTGGTATTGATGACATGAAGAAGTACATTGCTGGCGTGTGAAATTAAGGCTATAAGCCTGTAGTTGCCACATTTCTTCGTTGATCCCTTTTTGTGCAATGGTATGAAGACAGAGTGTGCCCAATATCGCGGCCACTTCTCTGTCTCCCAGTCGCGGTTGCAGATAACATGCATAATATCAACTCCGTATTTACACATTGCTTTAAAGATCTCTATTGAAATGGCGTCAGCTCCTACAGCCTTATTCATTTTCTAGTGATCAATTGCGGTTCGAACTTCACTTTTCAGGATTGATGGTTCCATAGCATTCTTTGAGAGTGTACTAGTGTTACACGATTGTGTTGTGCTGCTATCGCTAAAAAGTTGCTCGTAATATTCTTTCCACACACCCACAATATCCTTGATTTCTTCTACAGTCACTCTATTTAAATCCTCGATACCCCAGGTTTTCGGTTTCAATTTATGAGTTATGGTTCAAATCTTCTTAAATAAATCTTTGGTTTCGTGGCGTTCTAAGTTTTCCCAACTCTAGGCAGATGTTTTTGAGCTGGTTATTACGATCTCTGCGAGTAGAAGATTGAAGCCGTGCACCCATCAAATTTAATTCCTGGCCTTCATCTCACGACGGCGTTCTACTAGACGCCAGGTGTCGTCTGAAATACAGTGCTGGTGTTTACTTTTACTTCCGGAAGGCTGTGACAAGCGTATAGTCTTTTACGCCTGCCAAAGTGAGTCGGAGTCGTCATCAAGTGCTAGTGACCTCCATGTGCTGTTATCGGCTGCTAGATGGTTCCTAAAAGACGTGTGGTCCACTATTTCAAGCCTCTTGTTAGTTTTACGAGGTATAGAGTTGCGTAACTTAAGTTTGAGGTTACATACGAGAAGTTGGTGATCAAATTGACAGTCGGCTCCGGGCAATGTGTGTGCGATCATAATTAAACTTCGCCATCTAGATCTTATAAGTACGTAGTCAATCTGATTCCGGTGTTTTCCATCAGGAGTCGTCCAGGTGTACAGTCTTGCTGTGTTGCTGCAATATTGTATTCATAATGGTGAGGTTGTTGTCGGCTGCAAGCTAGAGTAATCTCTCCCCTCGAACATTCCTTTGGCCGAGACCATAGTTGCCTACAATATTCCGCAAGCCCACATCCATCCGTGTGTCACCCACTTTTGTGTTAAAGTCGCCAAGTATGATCAATAGTTCTCTACTTGGTATTGTTACTATTGAAAATTCAATGTCATTATAGAATGCCTTATCTTATCTTGTTACGGGGGCCAGTCAGTGTAGACTGGCGACATTCGACCCAGTGGGATCTTTTGTGTTGGCCCCGAGATCTATACCTTAGCTATCTCCCTATGAATGTACTGCATCAATCGCAGCGTACACTTCGGAGGGAGAAGCCTGAAGTCTTCAGGGCTCGGATATGCCAACCTCATCAGACCCATCCTTAGTCCAGCCAACGCGTCACATTCACACAGTAGGTGTAATATGGACTCGTCCCACTCACCACAGGTTCTGCAGATCAAATTGTTTGCCAAACTCAATCTGCACAGGAAGTCATTGGTGCCAAAGTGACCAGTAAACGCTCCTGTGAGCAGGCGTATTTGGCCCTTGTTGTACCCGCAGAACTTCCGGGTGAAGCCCGTGGCTCTGTTTGCAATGAATTTCTTGGAGTGTTCCAGACCCCTATGGGCCATCCACTCCCACCTGTGTTTATCATTGCCATGTGCATTCATAGCTGCCTTGACGGTACTCTCAGAGAGTCCTACAAATGGCTCGGGGCCAACAAATAGTTGCTCCGAGCCCTTCCTGGCCATTTCGTCAACCTCCTCATTACCCTGCACACCTGCATGCCCCGGAACCCACACCAGCCTGACCGTGTTATTCCTGCCAAGTTTGTTAAGGGCTTTAACACAGTTTAGGACCAGTCCGGAATCCACCCTACAGGAGTTCAGAGCCTTAAGAGCAGCTTGACTGTCACTGAGAATATAAACAGTCTTGTCAGTGACATTTTTGTTGATATTCTCCTGCGCGCAGGCAATTATAGCGTAGGTTTCCGCCTGGAAGACCGTTGCATATTTGCCCATGCTTTGGCTCACCTTACAGTCGTTGGCATAAATACCAGATAGAATGCCTTTCTATGTCTTTATCTTTTGCCGCGCTGGTGGGCGCATACACCTGTAAAATATTTAGCGGGTTGGGAGATGCTCCGAGCTTCATTGCTATAATTCTGTTGCTGACAGGGTTATAGCCTAAGACCGCTTTAGTCCATTGTTTGAGAATTGCAATGGCCACTCCAGCGTAGCTACTGGAATCATCTCCTGAATATTAGATGGTATGCTTCTCCAAGTCTCGGTGGCCACTACTTTTTCAGTGGGTTTCGCTTAGACCGGTAATGGTGGTATCGCATCGCTGGAGCTCATAAACCAAGATATGTAATTTACTCTCACCAAGGAATCCTCGTACGTTCCAAGTGCCTATACGGGTGTTCTTGCGCAATTGGAGTTGGTTTCTTCCAGTCGCATGCTTGCTGGGAGATGCCTGGTTGCCTACGTTCCCTCGGCCGGTAGCCGATTACACACTGCGAATCCCGGAAAACCCAGAGCGCCGGTCGCTGCGCGGATCGTCAGGCAAACGTACTTTTCTAACGTGTTGCATTTTCATCATTCAACTCTTGTGGGAATCAGTTATGTAGTAGTATCCCGTCGCTTTCTACATAGCGGTACGACACACTCAGTGTCCGTAGAAATCTGTTAGTGATCCAAGTCAAACGCTGGTTGGACCGTACCGACAACTGTTGTCTCCGCTCTTCCCCACCGTTGAGGTCTTCACGCGTAACCTTGAGCACGGGCTCTGCGATATACCCTGCTGAACTTCGACATCTACACACTCCGGCCTACTGAAGTGTAAAATGCCCACCCCCGCGACGAGGACGCGCCAGACAGGAATTGCTTAAGTGGAGCGCACAGAACATGACTCTACCCTCCAAGGAGCCGGGTTATACACATGTATATATATATCTGCGCCAAAAAGCGCCTGTAATCCATGAAAGCGCGTGTTCAATTTTGATTGTAGGCTATACTGGTAACTTTCAACATTAATGTTTTCAACCATTTAACGCAATCCATGTAATCTCAGAATTGTATGGCGAGTGTACACAGTGGCTTATCAAATTATTACTGTGAATTTCCGTCTGCAGTATGATTTGATTTCAATAAGGACTGTACTTCGTTGGACATAGAACAATCTACTATATAGCGTTTATGTCGCACCGGCAAAGTTTATATTAAAAAAAGATAATTACAAAATCCAATAACGAACAAAAAATAACTATCTGTAAATATTAAATTGAGTTTGATTGTAACGAATGTGCACTCAAACAATGTTGGAATAAATGGGTCTTCCATACGTCCGCATTGGAAATGTCAATAGTGATTGTTTTGCACGTGTGAATGATCGAGGTATAATATTTAGGGATGAATGACGGCGCGTCCAACGCACTCTGTCGCCGAGCCACATTGTCTGCGCTAATTAAACACTGTTTGTTTATATGAGGATATATTTCGGTGAGTGCGCCCGCACCGCCATCATGTAAACTAAATAAAGGAGTAATAACCTGCTACAGTTCACATAAATATTATCGTTGGATTTACTCGCCATTCCATATATCAGTTTGTGATTTGTACGTTATTTGGAGCTAAGGTTATTTTAAGTGTATTTCATACTTATTATTGTAATGAATGTATAGCATGTCACTGCGCAGGCTCTAATCTTGAGAGTACGAGTTCTACATTAGTTTACAAAAGGTCAAGACTTTTTGAAAGGTATTCAACCTTTAGTATTATTCAGTTACAGAATTCCTAGAAAATAAATAAAAAATAATAAAACACTGAACACAAACACCTAAATAAATGCGAGGACGATCCGCAACCTTGACTAAGACCCTATAACAACAATATAGTAAATAAACTAAATATAATAAATAATCCTTGAATAAAGAAAAAACATAATTGAGATCTTAGAAATTTATTTTATTTGTAAGCGTATGTATTATATTGTGCAATAATAATATAACAGAGTTGTATAAGCTTGTAATGTTATATGGTTTAGATATAAGTACTAAGTAGCATTAATTATAATTGTTGGTAGATAATAATTTTAAATATTCGTTATTACAATAATATTGCAATGCTTGTAAAAGACACTAAGTTTGAAGCACTATACTTTTACTAAGCACCTTATGTATCTACACTTAGTTCGCAATAAACACTTTGACTTTGACTTATTTACGTACTATATACGTAAGAGTAGATACGTAAAATGTTGCTTGTTTATTTTGCATTTTATAAATAAATATCAATTACCGGACATGATAATTAAAGAAACAGAATAATAACCAGGCAACTAGTAAAATTAACAATATTACAATGCTGAATATAGCTTGCCGACTATCAATAGTTTTTACCTGTTCTTCTCATAGGCTGTAAACTCCGCCTTTATCTAAAATTGGTAACTGTAAATTTGAATTCGTACATATAGTATCCGCCCTATGTTACTTGTGCCAGTTATTAGTCGATGACTTAAATAAGTAAAATATAATTGTTTAATTGTTCGATATTTTTACCACTATAGAATATTGTCTTCTGTTTACGCGAATATTATTCATTGAAATTAAACTACTATATACGGATTTTATCACGTTGCTAATTTGACACTATATTACATAATTTTAAAAATTGGTTACACTACTATTACTATTAAACTTTACAAATTTTTAAGCTAATTATATTGTTATTAAAACTATTTAGATTTGATTTAATTTTACACTTTCCCCGACGTTTCGGTTGCTTATCAGCAGCCATGGTCACGGGGAGACTAAGATGGTAGTTGTCTCAATATTCCAGTATAGTTATTTCAAAGTACCCGAACATAATTTAATCATTGGTGTTTCTATTTACGCAGAATATATATAGATAAAAAGTATCATGAAGACTAGCTGTGGTTTGTTTCTTCTTGGATTTGACTATTTGTATTACTGGATCCCAAGCTGGTGGTACATTACAACCATCTTCTCTATTAAAATTAGGATGTTTTTTGATTTCAATAGCCTCGCGAAGCATCCTTGGTAGGAATCGATGTTCTTTAGCAAGAATCTGTGGTTTGTCAAATCTCAGGTAGTGGTTGGTCCCCTGTTGCTCATGTTCACACACAGCAGACTTCAACGAGCGTTGGTGTTTTACATCAGCTATGTGTTCTTTTATGCGGGTGCCTATGTTTCTCTTGGTTTGACCAATGTATGAGAGTCCGCAGTCACAATCTATTTTATAGACCCCTGCATCTTGTAAAGGTAGTTGGCACTTGACGGATGGTAAAAATTTACTTATCTTCGTTGGCGGCTTGAAGTATGTGTTGATTGAAGCTCGCTTCAAGATGTAGCCAATCTTGTCAGTGACACCCCTTACATAAGGTAGTATAGCAGGCTGGCGCTCGACTGTGGCTGGCTTTTCTCGGGATCTGTGACAGCGGCGCGGCTGTTGGAGCTTGGTGTCTTGCAATACTTGCTTAACATGTTGAAGCTCGGCGTCCAGGTGTTTCTTGTCACAGATCCCATGGGCTCTCAGAATTAACATCGATTCCTATCAAGAATGCTTCGCGAAGCTATTGAAATCAAAAAACATCCTAATTTTAATAGAGAAGATGGTTGGAATGTACCACCAGCTTGGGGTCCAGTAAAACAAATAGTCAAACCCAAGAAGAAACAAACCACAGCTAGACTTCATGATACTTTGAGCTCATTCTGCGTAAATAGAAACACCAATGATTAAATTATGTTCGGGTACTTTGAAATAACTACACTGGAACATTGTGACAACTACCATCTTAGTCTGCCCGTGACCATGGCTGCTGAAAAGCAACCGAAACGTCGGGGAAAGTGTAAAATTAAATCAAATCTAAATAGTTTTAATAACAATATAATTAGCTTAAAAATTAGTAAAGTTTAATAGTAATAGTAGTGTAACCAATTTTCAAAATTATGTAATATAGTGTCAAATAAACAACGCGATAAAATCCGTATATAGTAGTTTAATTTCAATGACACTATAGAATATATATAAATAGAAAGTAATGTGAATGATATCGCAAATTTCATATAATTTAATTTCGATATATCTTTCGAGTGAAGCTGAGGTCTGTTGGACTAGTATAAATATCAATATTCGAAGCACGTAGGTGTTGGGCACGGGGCTACGCGTCTGCGTAGATGTACTACGGCGTAGCACGTCCGTCGTAGTGAATGTGTAGTGACATAGGTGCTTTACGTTGGTGATATAATGTTTTGTTTATGTTTATCCTTGTGGCCAGGTTGATGGATTGTTGATAGAATATGCGACGCCATATACATTTGAGAAATTATTTCGTATATCAAGAAATCCTTATACTTAGACCTTTTCTATTAATTAATTTAACTGGTTGACCTCGTTGATTTCGTAAATTCAGGTATATTAATAGTCCATAGGTCCCGATTAAAATTAGCGGGCTTCGCGTTATTGGGTTTACTACGAGGAAAATAATAGCTTGGAGGTATCGTAAGGCTCGCCAACTATTTGTGACACCTAAATGTAGTTCGGATATTGATATTAGCAGTTTTCCCTAACGCCCCGATAATAGAAGTTAACAAGAATTAAATTAAAAATTCCTAGTAAATTGGTTTTCAAGCTACTAGGACTATGATTTTATTTTTTTAAATACATCTGCCGCACTAAGTGTGAATCCTATGTATCTACATATATTTATATTATAAAGAGGAAAGATTTACATTTTTGTTTTTAATTAATAAGGAAGCTATTTTATCCATAAGTAATAAGGCTTCATAACATTACGCATAATCATCATGTAAAATAAGCAAATTGTGGTTTTGTATAATGACTTTAGTTGTTATAATTGCACTTAAAGTAAAAAAGACCGCATAATATATATTTTCCTTAAGGGAAAGTTTTTAATTTTTTTTATTCGACTGACCGTCATCGTTGCCGTGGCCTATGGACGCCTGCAACACCAGAGGCATCACTTGCGCGTTGCCGACCCTTTAGGAAAGGAATTGGGAAGGAGAAGGAGCGAGAATGGGGGAAAGAGGGTGATTACGCCTCCGGCACTCACTCACCGAACGAAACACAATAGTAGAAATACTGCTATTTCACGTGGATATTCTGTTAGAGGGTAGTCCTTCGCCGGTCGAGCCGGCCCATTCATGCTGAAATCAGCGAGATACTATGTATGTACTGCTTTAATATGTATATTAAAGGTCAGCTTGTCATGAAGTTTGAACATAATATTTTAATAAATGGCTTTTTTGTAAGAGTCACCAAATAAATACTTCATGCGCCGGGTATAATATACAGTGAAAATATTAAAATAAATTGGCATAAATAAAATAGTTAAATAATAAAAGGACTCCTGTGAAATATGTTTGAGCCCGGCCCAGGAATATATATGAATACCCTGGTTAGGCAGTTTAATTGATAATGTAAGACTGATATTGTAAGAAGTAAAAAATGTTTAAAATAATATTAAATAGTATGTGACGACTTCTGTGTCTTCCCGAGCGGGTAGGTAGCGCTGCATATACCCAGGTTTTTATTGAGCCCAGTTATGTTAACGCCCTGTGTTGGATGATAAACGTTTGTATACATGAATACATAATGTTTGCTTTACTGATGTAACATTGTTGTATGCCGCTGTAAGTCTTCTATGTTAATTAAACTAATACTGCTTGCTTAGGCTTGCCCGGCAAAAAGGCGTAATAACACATTGAGCATTGAACTTCGGTTACGGTAACAGTTGCACTTGCGCCAACGAGGCACTGTAAACATTCAGGAGCTTTTTTACCATCTCTTAAAGCATTGTCATTGCGAGAACGAGACAAAGCTATATAACCTGTAATTTGTTGTGTTTTTTTAGCACATGCAGTGATCATCCATTAGGAGTTGGTGGTTAGGCCCTCAGTCAGGACAACATCATTACTAATATTATAAATGCGAATGTAAATTTATTTGTTTGTTCGTTACGCTTTAACGCCTTTACTACTCGACTGATCATCATGCAATTTTGCATACTTGTCGTTAGAGGTACAGAAATGGACATGGACATACCTTTAATCCAGCAGAAAGGACTGTACTCGAGGGTTAGAAATTTATTTACAAAATCTGCATTAACACGAGCGAAGTCACAGGTAAAAACTAGTCTGAAAGAGTTAGAATTTAGAAAGATGTTGGTGTTGTAGTGAAGGGCAACAGGCTGATCCGGCGGTACCAGACTTAACTAAAAGCATGCTCATGGGCTTATACCAATGCTGCACGCACACACCTCTGCTGTGTTGTGAGACCTTTCACTATTTCATGTAATTATGTTATTATACCCTCGGATCCACAATAATACGTACGATATTTCGGTGAAATGTAAGCTAATACCACAAATAGGGCTATGTCCCTGTTTTACTCGCTATCCCGGTGATGTGTCAGAGCTTGACGTTTATATATTATGGGTGCAGAAACCGATCCCCAACGGCATGACCTATGACAGATATCACATCTTCTGGCTGTTTGTATATTTGAGTTTTTAGAGTAAACAAGGCAAGTGACGAAGTCCCATCGGCGGCAATTTATGAGCAGAGCTGATTCAGATACTGGGCCAGGCAAGGTGTTGTTGAGTATTGCTGGTAGCATCGTTAAAACTGGTAGGCCAGTATACCGTGAGAGGCTAATTTGTCGTGGCAAATTATTAATATTATTCGTAGCAATGAATTTAATGTTGTAGCTATCTTTACATCTTGCTATCTACGTACTTACTTAGCAGTAGTTACTTAGGGTCGACCGCGTCTCAGAATACACAATACTCCAATTCCTTATTTCGGCTTAATCCATTCGCTTAATCAATTTGATATTTAGTTTTTTCTCGACTCAGCGCTCTTTACTGAAAGTGACAGTAAATTAATGTAACCTAAATTTAGCAACGTATTTATCGTTTAGTCATTGCTGGGCTACAGGAAGAAGCTATATTTTGTCTGTCAATACGTAAAGTCTCTAACTGTCTTGTACTAAACTAGACTAAGTACGTACTATACAGTGTGATTAATGATGGCCATACTTCAAACCTGTGTAGAATTAATAATGCCGATCAATTTGTATTTTATTGTTATTATAATTTAACGTTTTAACAATTTGTGTGATCCACAAATGGTTGTTCCGAGTCTGGGTGTTCTTTGTGTCTGTCGTTTTAATGTTTGTTAAGACCCTGCGACTAGATAGGAATCGCGATAGGAATTATTTCTAGTGCAGTTGTCTTTTTCAAGAAAGCAAAATAATAAACAAAACTAAAATCGCTCACAATAATAAAACTGCTCTGTGCACATCTTTTGAACAATTACTGGAGTTTTGTTAACGTCGTCACAATACCGTCGGCAATTATTGTTTTACTCGTCGAAAGGACGACGTGCCCTCCGCGGCTCTTATTAAATTCTTCCACGTCGGCGTTATCGCGCGTCGCCACATGCTAACGACGATGGCTTTGTATCAAATTATATCCTTTAACCGAGAATGTGGTTTAACACAGATTCATGAACACTGTACACGGGATTCTTTTAAAAATATATTGTTCGGCTATTTATAGGCGGGTAAGAGAGATTCGTTAATTGATTATAATTTTGTGTCTGACCCTAAAGAGGCTGTTTGACTGATACACGGCACAATTATTTAACTAATCACCACGCCGCCCACTCATTTGACACGAATTTGTATTATACGCATGTTAGACTTAGGACTACCGCTCATGTCATCACAGAGGATATCTGTCGAAGACCATAACATGGTAACAGCAAACATAACGTGATATGAAAACTCTTCAATATTTGTAGTTTTTCTGTTTTATGACACCTATATTTTCATTTTTATACATTTATGTCGCTTTAGAATGAAGCAGAGATAATAATTTTTCTGCACTTTAATAGTTTTTTTTATTGACCTTGCTATTATTCTAGACAAATTAAATATGGTTGAACATACGTATTTACGAAATGCCTGTGACTCCGCGACCCAAAGGGATTATGGTATTGTGAGGTCAGGTCAGTTGGCAGGACGTCACATAAGCCGCGCTATACCACTAATCCATGCGTTGGATACCGGACCTTTATATAAAGCTATTTTCGGATCTTGTTTGTTTTGACAACAAAAATGGAAAGTACTCTTTAACAATATAAGCACAATTTTCGCTGAGGAATTTTTTGTGTTTTAGCAAGGTGTATACATGACAACAATAAGGTCGTGGTGATAGAGGATCTTGTGAGTATTTTGAAGACAACTCTGTTCATCAGTAAAAACAAAACGCGATTGTCCGAAAGTTAAAATAGTGTGCTGAGTACAAAGGGCGAGATATGTAACACTTCATTTGAAAGTGAATAACTCGCTGGCACTGCACTGTGTTAAACTTAATCATCTATTCAGGCTGCCAGCGCTCGGCCGTACTATAATTTGGCAGCCATTGCTAAACTATCTGCGCGTCCGTTCGAACTATAGTCAGCTGAATTTCAACAATTGTATTAATAGCAAAATATGTCGCAGATATTTAACATACGCGATTGATATAAATTAGAATAGAATAGAATAGATATTTTTTAAATAGATTAGAATAGTTAGGATAATTATATTCTATTCTACATTCTATATAAATTACAACATTCTCTTCAACATACCTACTCTAAATCGTCAGAGTATAAAAGTCAATATATGTTGTGTTATATCTTACTGAAATCATCCAGCCATCAACAGCACACAACTATAAATACAAATCAGTGCACATATAAAGAAGCTACATAAACGAACTGTCGCTTGTATTGAAATAAATGAAAGTTGGAAAGTCTTTACATTGTATATAAGAGTATATAGAACGTCGTCTTAGTATTATAATCCCGCGTGGGTGGAATCATTAGGAAAGATGCCTAGTAATTAATTACCCGGCGTCGTCTTGCCGTCTAAACGTATATATGTATACATTATAAACAGTCTGAACGATCTCATTCCATAGCGACATTGTGTGGGTACACCGTGCGCGGGCATGTCATTGTCAAGCCCCAACTTATTTAAATTGTTTTTATAATTGTGACTCATCTACCAAGATTTGGTTCGACATTTTTACGTCGAAGTATACAAAAGAAATAAAAGCAAATATGGAATAAAAGAAGTACAAAAGCCGTTAAATGCTTGTAATCTTGACTTGTTACATTATGTACGATATTAATTTTATCGAATATTAATTTTAGCGATTTTTTTGCAGAATGACTTAAGTTATGTGTGAGTCTAGTAACATATATTTTATTAGTAGGTACAAATTATTCAAATTCATCTAATAAAATGACGTCGATTTGAGCAAACATAGCGCGCTCTTAATTTTAGTCCTAATTTTTCACCCTCTGTGTAAATTTCCCGTCATCAGGCCTGGCCAGGTTCGCTCGGGACCTGTATGCCAATTCGCGGTCTTTTTACAAAACCTTTGAAGGTTACGCGGTTGGTTGCTAGCTTTCAAAATAGGAAACAAAACACGAGCATAGATTCTATCTGTTGATTTAAAATCTGTTAATTTTTAATTCAAAAGTTAAAATACACAGGGTACGTCCCTCACAAAATTTTTGCGAGTTCCGAAGCCAATAAAAGGTACACATATTTATTTTGTGTTCAAAAAGAAAGAAGGCCACCTATATAATATTGTCCTTGTTTCTTTATTTGCCATTTATACCTATTTACATTTCGATTCGTATTTTACATTGACAATAATAACCCTCGGGTTTGCAATTGGCCGATATTGTGAAGACCCAATTATTTTTCAAATTACAAAATGGAGCTATTTTCTTTCGATGTTCGTTGAAGGTATCGGTAAGCTCAATTTTCAATTGTTATCCGAGTATCCCTTTTATTACACTCACTTTTTTACATCTTATCTCTCGGGGTCGGTAGTGATTCTTTACCAATATTATTTTAGAATTTTACCATATTTTAAGGCAATCTAAACTTGGCGCGGTGATTGTTACATTACCTGTCCATGACCATGTCTTTTAAAAAAGTAATTATCTTTCGTTTAATGATAAATATCTTAAAACTTCGTAAAGATGTCCATTCACATGTCAGAACGTTTTTGTTGGTGTCCGCGTGACCTATTCGTTCTCTTTGTGAGATGTAATCAGTGTTTACGAGTGCGCAATGTATGAAAACCAAAGCGTATGATTTGTTTATATAAGGAGAAGAAAACTATAGGCTAACTATGATAAATATATGTACAAGTTTGTGCCTGTGTCACGGGGATCGTTATTAGCATTCAAACAACGGACACAAATAATATAGTATTACTGCTGTTTTGTATACTAACAAACATTAAAACAAAGGACATAAGAACATCATGGCATAAAATAAATATTTGTAGAACTCCTGATCGTCAGACTCATGTGGGGATTAACCTTATAATAGCAAAAGTACCGAGCTGGGCGACGCGCGACGTGTATACTCCATAACTATTGCGCTATTAATGAAGAGAATACTTACGCTTAGTTTAAAGGTTACGTAGGTAGTAGGTACTTATCTATAAGTTAGTATCATGCTATGCATATTAGATGGTATAATAAAGTACATACGTACTACATTTTATTAAAAATTTCATGTATCATGTTTTTATGATGCACATGTTTGATGGAAAACAGCTAAAAATCTTTATCTAATTGCAATCGTTTTATCTTAGGTTTATTTGATCCCAAGCAAACCTCAAATTAAAGATAGAGAGCGAATATCTCTTCGAATTTATAACGGCTACAACATCAAAAGATAAAATCGAGCTCTTTGGGATTAACGTGTAATTAACAACTTTGAGTATTTCGATTAAAAATTCTTTGAACTAAATAGTACCTACAGCACAACAAAGGCACTATCAAAAACTACATTTTAATGTTATACTTTATTTAAGACTCGTAGGTGTCGATGGTTTTGTATTTTATGTTTAAAGGTATTTATAGAAAAGTTTATAATTAACGTAGAGTTGGATTGATCGAAATAAAAAATTTGAAAGTGTAGTTTCCAAATGAACTTGTGTGAAAATAAATTGTATAAGACATAGAAGAAGACTACTATAGAAGACGTGCTTATTGCCGATTACCAACCATAGTGCCAGGCTTTATTTCTTAGAAATTGATCCCTACATCCAGGTATATAACCTGGATGGAACGAATGCGTCAACAATGTCTCTACAATATTCACTTAAAAAATAAAGAAATCGGTTTTTTAGTCATAAGTTAATGGTCAAATAATACTCAAATAAATATTTTATCGTAGTTTTGAGACTACACAGTTCTATATGAAGTATTATTGCTTGCTTTTGTGACATTTGAAAGTGGCTTTCGCAAAATAGTACTCGAACAAAACACCTTTAAAACAGTTTTATAAAAAGAAAATGAGAACCCATGATGTACCGTATAGCTATACACATGGTTGACGAGATCGAGTACTTAGGTACTTGCAAGTTTACATCAGAACCATAGCTACAATTATGCGAGTCTCACAGATACGCATTTTTCGATAAAACAACCGTAATCGGAGTCCAGGCACTTAAATTTAAATACAGACTCGTTAATTAATATATCTTCATCGATTTTTGTATAGTTGTATCGTCGGTGATGTGTACAGTATCGAATCAAGTGTCAGGTTTGGTTTGAAACTAGTTGACGCCGCGCCGCTGCCGCGCCGCAACAAGTGCGATCCATCGTCGTGATTAATATTCGATGAGGCTAGCTAGATGTAGCTATAAAACATAATGAAAACGTCGGTTTTATACGGACATTTTCTACATATCTTAATTAGCTCACACGAGATCGTTCTTCATACTAATATTACTTCCGAAACCTATACGAGGACAAAACAGAACGATATTGGCGTGCTGCAATTTCCTGAAAATATCTTTGTGGTGCGCATCACAAAGATATTTTAAAGGATGAATGATGAAGAAATCAACTCTCGGCGTTTTACGGTAAACGCACATTTTTTGTACTAGATACTGTTCTGAGGCACTGATATTCTTAGGCTGGTTAGAATGTTCCAAGCATAGAATTTTCTAAGCCTATGAAAAGAAAAGTCCAAGAACATTGCCTGCACGATCCTTTTCTTCGTGCCGATTGCCGCACTAACGAGGTAATTATATACATAATAATTATATAAACAGTCTAACAGTGTTTAACCCCAGCCAGAACGATTAGGTTAAATAAACTAACCTTTCTGAATAGTCTACGTCACTCGGAGTTACGTACCTACAACATACATATTATAAACATCTATCTATTTATTTTCGCTCAGTTCTGGATCGGTGTTGGATTTTAATGTACTGAGATCTACTCTCGAGAGTCACATTGAGAGACAAAAAATGAAGGCGGCCTTTTTAGAAACTTTTATTTTATTTGAGCTCACGCTAAGTGACAAATAAATATTGTACATCTTGCAGCTTCTGAGTACGCACAATCTACTCTCAGCGCCAACATTTTTCAAATTGTTTGTAAATTGAAGCGCCATTTTCTTACTGTTATTTATTCGCAAGCTAAAGCCTCACCTGTCTATAATTTAAACATTCTTAATTTGAAACCGAAGGAATGTTGGACAACTTTATATTTTACTTAAAACATTTTTACAAAGGATCTTTACTTAGTCTTATAAAAATGCTTTGATGAAATAAGCTCTGTACCCGGCGAAACTTGACAGAATAATAAAACAAGTGTCATTTGGCAAGCTCATGACGTCACCTTTTCGTCATGACCCCATATCGACCTCGCCTGGCGCGAGGGTACTGCCGAAATGCGTGGAGCCCCAAGGGGTCCGCCCCTTTATGTACGGAGTACTTCCGAATACATTTGGGAAACCTTAGATTGTCTCATTGCCTGTTACATTTTTGTTCAAAATAATTTTGTGTTTCTTTTGTAAAGTAATAAGAGCAACGAATAAGTAAATATTTTTACCATTATGTTCACCGAATCTGTCACAGCAATGGGTAATATATTTCGGGCGCGAAGCGACACAAACACTTTTAGACTCGTTGTGATAGTGGAGGGCTTATGAAGCGCGCGTTTTGATTTGGTCGGATAAACTGCCATCATGATAGTAATTTAGTCATAGTAAAGTCATCACTAGTCAATATCCTATCAATCGACACCAAAAGAAGCAGAACATTTACGTTGTCTAATTATTTATATATATGGTGTGGCAGGGTCTGCCTAGCTAAGATGACATCATCATCGCCTCAGAACAGCTCACCTCTTGGCTCAGTGGCAAGAGCTGTTCTATCGGTGCTTAACGTGCGTGACCATAATAAATGCATATCGGCTCAACCTTCATCAGCCAATGTGTTAGCATAGCGTTTTCTATAATCACGACTACCCTGCAGAGATATCAAAACCGAAACGTGCATGTAATCAATATCAAAATAAAACATTGATCATATACGAATATAACTGCCGATAGTTAGGCCCTGCTTTTGCATCAAGAAAGTGTGAGGTGCTATCTGTCGGATAATTATAAGCGGTATACAGCAATAGTCTCTCTCCGCAATCTATGGACGTCAAAATGTAGACTTGATACTTCTATTAAAAACTCTTGCATGCTTAAATATATTAACAAAACATGCAAGAGTCTGCAAGGCACCTCAGTGACCTCGCTTTGGTAATTCGGCTGAATAAACACAGACTTACGACAGAGGATACAGTAGCGATTTGTACCGGTGCAAGACCTCACCTATTCTAAGCATCACGCCTACAAGCTGAATTTTCTGAAGGCCTATTGTCTTCGGGTGCGTTGAGAACTACTAAAATACTATACTATACGAATTATCGTAGTAGGATGATGCGTATATTAAAAGTTCTCATGTATGTGATTAACAACAGACAGGTATACTACAGAAATGAAATTGCAGTATTTGCAGATTTCTAGATTTCAGAAAAAAAGTTTTATGTTTTATGTCTGATTTATTAAAAAAAACATTTTGAATTGTCTGCTGCCACACGGTGTGAAGAGGCACGCCTGGGCCGTTAGTAGCGCGCCGATGCCTCGAGATGCCACTATTGTTGCCAAATGTTCTAAATTCTGTAGACATTCTGATTTCTGCGGTCTAGCTGAAACTTTGTTGCTTTCATGGTCTCATAGACATCATAGGCAATTATATCATAAAAGACATTTTGGTAGATTTAAAATAAGAATGTGGCTATAAAACTGCGGGTTTACACTTTTTACAGGTGCGTTAGTGAGTGGTGGGTTGTGTACCATATCGCATCTTTGTAATGAAGTGCTAAGCTACCGCCTGATTTGTTTACTAGCTATGGGACATATATAGAAAATATATATGTCACATAGCTGGCAACGGAGCGACTTCGTTATAGGATAATCGGTATCGGGCGAGTCATATTCCTGCTGTAGTTTTTTTAGTCTACGTTAATCGACTACCAGGCCTGCCGATCAGCTGTTTACCGCCTTACTATAAAGAAAAAGCTAGAGAACTTTAGGAGTGCAGAATATATTAAACATGTTTTGTTTGTGTACATTGTTATTTATATAAACATCAGAAATGTCTATCATTATAGTCTGTCGCAACTATTTATATCCTGAGCGCAGCGTCACTCAATGTTTCCTTGTATGTATGTAGGTTTGCTCCTTGTCGTTCCCAGTTTCCTTATGACCTTCGCATTAACCGCACTGAGCTAAATGTTTGTCTGTAGTGTAGTCCACTATAGAGGAAAATCGGCGCATTGTGCGAGATAGCGAAGTCTATTTATAGGTTTCATGAGCAAATTATTGTTTTGATGGAGCCGCGGCGACGTCTGCAATGCAGATTCACTCACTTTTAAGGTATCTACTTGCAATATTATTGAGCGCTAGCTGTCGGTCGCAATTTCACATCGTAATACGAATCTCATTATTTATTTATACAATGTAATGTGAATCTTGTCCAGAAATAGATATAGATAGTGCGTGTCACTGTCATTAGTGAACTTTAACTTAATTTAGCCACTTCTGCCTTCTACACATTGAATACGGATTGGGTTCATAACTGTCTGTTGGTTGAGACTTTCATTATATAAAGCTTTAGCTATACACAGAACACTAACCACAGAGTTAAACGTGCAGCGGCCGGAACGTGGAGCCTAGCCTAGCTTAAGAAAAATTTCACTAGTCTTATATCACTACATATTATAAAACCAAGTCTCCCGCCGCGTCTGTCTGTATACTCGCGATAAACGCAAAAACTACTGAACGGCTTTTAATGCGGACTTTACCAATAGACAGAGTGATTCATGAGGAAGGTTTAGGAGTATAATTTGTTAAGGTTTTGTAATAGCCGTGCGAAGACGGAGCGGGTCGCTAGTAAAGAAAATAAAAATAAATGTAAATAATCATTCTGTGACCCCAGTTAAAGTTGATTTAAACTGCTAGGGAGCTCGGATAGAAATTTTCTTCGTAGTGTATTTTTACACCATGGATTCATTTGTTAAAATCTGAAAATATTTTATATTGTTATTAAGTAATGGTACAAACTTTCAAGTTAAATAGCCTGTTTAATATTTTACAATAAACTTAGCTTTATATATCCTTTTTGGGTATAATTTAATTTACCGTTTGTAGAGCGCGCCTTGTAAATTCTGCACTAAAATACCAGTTTACAGATGCGTCTAATTTTGTCAGCCAATTTCTGCTGGTAGATAAAATTAACTTATATGTATATAATGATTACTCCTCGTCGTAGAACATATGTAATACTTATATATAAACACAAATATTTATTAATGCGTTTTCCCATAACTGCTTGCTTTGCTGGAACTCTGCGACCGGGACTGGGTTGTTATTTTATGACCAAAATATTCTTAACTTCACGGCGCCAATATGGTTCGGGACTTGCGTCTAGTGAAATAGTCCGAAGGTGATCATATAGGATATAAATAAAAGCGCGCACCATTCTGTCGCTCCTCCGATCATAAACGTGTATTTACGAGGGTCGCGGAAGGTTCGCCGATTTGCGTTTTATTTCCGCGTTTCGGAGTCAATTAGGAGGTTTTGATGGCGCCATGAACGTTGCGGTGGACCCTGACGCTTGCACTTAAACTGTACATAAAGTATATGGATATGTGTAATGTAATGGTATTGGTTATTCGGGCAATAAGTGAATTGGTCGGTTCAGCATACAATTTGATAAAATGACATCACGTTAGTTCGGCTTTTAGCAAGGGTGAAGGTCTATAAGGCTGAATGCCAGGTTCAAGTAAAGAAGCCTAGCTGCCTCTGTGAAACTATAATAAAACCTGGCAAACGGTTACCGATAATTTATAAGGCTGAAATAAATTTATTTTCAGTTTCATTAAATCATATCTACAAGACATCTTGATTATAATAAACTTAGTTAAATTAATTTTAAAGAAACACATCCAAAGTAAATTCGTGTAGTTTGTACACAAACCATTTTTATAAACCTTTTATAAAGTAGGCTGTCATCCAGCAGGATTTGTCACGCAATATGAAACAACTCAATTTAAAGCAGTTCACGTAACGACTCCGAAAGACCGAACAACCGACATTGGCAAAGTATGCCATGTTGTGATATTAAATGCGCTACTTCATTTGGATAATGCGGACATTACATGTTCATTTAAATTGCTTTTAAGCTTTTCGGTGTACATCACGGGCACACGCTTCTTTTAATTATATTATCGGCGAACTGTCAAGTGCTCGGCTTTAAGGGTAGCGATACGTTCGCGTGTGTGCGACATGTAGAACATATAATACGTTAAAAGTTTAAAGCTTTGTGGTGGTCACAAGTTTTACGAGTGAAAGTGCCTGCCGTTGGCAATTATTTGGTGAGGATACGAACGAGTCTCTCTTAGTTCTTCTTCAGGATAGTACCACCTGGTTATAGGATAGCGGCGTACGAGTAGCACTATTGTTTACTCTTAGTAAGTAAGTGTTTCATAGCATTTCATCTCTAGAAGGGTGGTGAGAGGTGAGTCATCTATCATTTGTATCCTTTCATCCCAGCTGTAATCAATATTCCGTAGAGTCAGCAAAACAGTTGATCCTCTTGGCCTTATAATTACAAACCATCGTAGGATACGGTATTCTAACAAGGTGGGTCGTGGTGGTACGCCCATGTGCCAACTTGTTTGTATGAAAATGTATTCAAAAGATAGTCTTATCTCTGTAATTACGGCGTAAAGGACGTAAGATTATCAATACTGAAAAGACCTTCATTTTATTAAAGGATCTTACATACATTAAAAACCTATCAGATTTCTTCATATGATTTATTTATGTAAACTGCAATTCAAAGCAATTAAAAGCTTTTCGTACGACGCAGAACAACAAGAGAATATAATAGTCTTGAGCCTCTAATGAAATGCGATCACACGACCGTCTGCGAATCCGAATTTCAAAGAACCGACCACGCTATAAACTTGTGTACCTACGTATTTACTCGTATTTCTGCACAAAAGCGCCTACCTTCTAAAACATTTTTGGTAAATAGCCTGAAAGTTCGGAACGAGTGGAGTCAACAAGTCAAGTTTCAAAGGTAGTGACGGTTGCCTGGAGTCGTCAGAACGCAATGCTCAGTGGCGTGCTGTGGAACGACAGCTGAATGCGATGCTCCCGCGGAACACTACAAACTTTGGCTGCAACTCAAATGCTATTAATTGGTTTACTTCGGACTAAGACTTGAAGTTGGACAGCTGAATGGTGCATAACCGGCAATTACAGTTTTCCAGTTTTGCGATAATTAAATTGAATTGCCACCTTAGTAAAATTGTTATGCAAGAAAAACTTCTTTTACTGTAATATAACTACTATACCACAATATACTTACTAAGAACAGTAGTTTATCTAAGACCGCTCAGCGAGTTATTAGCCTACTCTTGCGTTGGCGCTTAAGGTTATCACTTTTATTTTTAGTTAAATATTATTTGCGTATTATGAGCAGCACTATGTTTTTATTTATGTAATATAACGTGAGAGCAGGCGAACGCGAGCGGGCGTGCAGCGTAGGTACTTGAACGCGCCCGATCACACGACACACTCACGGTACGACCCACGCTGCCGCCACAGTATTCCGCTGTATATGCTAATGTGTGCGTGGCAGCGCGTGCATACACGGCGCCCGGCGCTCACATTTAAACCGGCAGCGGCACTTTTCTATGAAGATGACTTACTGTTCTTAGTATACTGTGAATATACTGAGCTGGGCTGTTTATAAAGACATATTGGTTTGGAATTATTATAAACTGGACATAAACATATACTTAAAGGTACAAATGTAGCCAAGTACTGTACTGCACTTTTGATAAATTCAAGCTATTGATGAGCTAATACCAATTACTTCTTTTTACCGCTTCTCTATTTCTTAGTTAATTTAATTGGTTGAGTAGAGCAAATAAGAATCACGTACCAGACAATTTCCTTTAACTAGTTAAGTGATACCGAAGTGTCTATTACACCGTATGGTCTCGTCAGATAGTGATTGTGTTATGGTCTACATAAACATAAATATTTATAGCCGTCGTGACGTCCTAAATAAATCTTTATGTGACGTCGTAATAGTGAGGATCGATTAAGGGAGAGTGTAATTATTGTGTCCCGAGATAGACGACGGAAACCTTCCCTTATTACATGTTACGTTTACGATGTGTCAGTACCCATCCTGTATACCAGGCTTGCTGGAGGTACGATTCAGCAGAGAACAGGCAGTTTAAAGTTATAAACAAATTAAATTATTTTCAATTCATGTATCTTGTATCTTATGTGGAGGCCAGTCAGTGCAGACCGGCGACACTTCGACCCAGTGGGATCTTTTGTGTCGACACTCTCCCAATAACGACTGCCATAGATGTTCATGGCAGCCGGGACCGACGGCTTAACGTGCTCTCCGAGGTCTGTGCCTGCAGGCGATAATTGTCAATCAATACGCACATAATTTCGAAAAGTCATGTAACTGCCGAAAGTCAGAGGTGCGCGATGTGGTTTCAAACCCGAGACCCTCTGCATTGCAGTCTGTTGGTCTCCCCACAGCTATCGCTGCTCAATTCATGTAACACAGATATGTATGTTGATGTTTCACTTAATTAGGGAAGGTTAACAGCTACTTACCGGGCGCTGTTGCAGACGTTGTGTTGTCCTATAGGTAAATCATGTCTACAATATAATGAACTGCGGACCTTGCCATGGTTTCACAGTTCATGGTTGCACATTAACACCAATTGTCCCGATATATGTGAATTCTATCTTCTAGGTACCTTGTCCCTATTATCAGTATTACACCTCTGTCTCCCCCTATGGAGGTATAAGACTTAGTATGTATTCCCACTATTTATTCCCTCGGGAAGGGTGGCGAGCTTACGTAAAGTTGGAAGGTAAAATGCGGGAATAGGTAGCTGAAACGAGGTTAGCCTAGTTGAGTGTTGAATGTTGGGTACGTGACACTCGGCTGAGACTTTAAGTGTTTCTCTAATACCATTATGTACGGTTTAATGTGTTTTAAACGATGCGTTTTAGTGCTTTCAACACAAGTTGATTACATTAATTAATCGAAGGTCCAACCGTTTGTGATTTAGTTGTTTATGTATAAACTCAATGCTGTTATGATTGCAGTGTAATTCATTAATACAGCGTTGTGTACCTATGTATGTACCTATATCAGTACCTATGTCATGTACCTGACCGTGCACGATAAATAGCGCTCGCAGCGCGGCGACCCCACCACCTCAATTATCGATGAAAGAAATAGAAGATTGTCACCGCCTCACGCAGGTTTATAAATAGCGACGTAAAGCGCGCAAAATACTTTAAAATCTATTAGCCATGATGGAAGCGTCACGTTAGTCTATGACATATTATTAATGTTTTAAAATGTTCGTGGACGAATGGTATGGAATAAAAGCGTATACCTACCTGTAACTCGACATCATCAAAATGGCGTCCTGGTTGCTAATTAAAAACAATATAATTCACAAGCTCTATAAGTACCTATTACCCCAGTAATCTAAATATATAAATAATAATCTTTGTAATAATTTATACATGGTAACGGGTGAGAGACAACTTTATTTTATTTACACATTTGCTCACAACATGTCTACTGGGGTAGCCACAGATAATAAATAGCTTGTTTTGACTGCCTTAATCTTTGCGTACAATTTATACCTGCAATACTATAAATATGGCTACGGTGTCAATGGCGGGATCACAATAAATTTTATTAAGTAACTATTGTTACAAACGCAATAAGTAAACGACATAGGTATTACTAATGATTGTTTGGTAATTCATAGGTAGTGTAAGCTCTTACATCTCATTAAAATATTATTAGTTCGGTATCTGTAAACGTCTTCCTATGTAAATAAATAAAAAAAGTTACACAGTCACAAGAATTATAGATATATTCACTCCTAAGGTGACTCGACGGCGTAGTGGTTAGTATTACCGACTGCCACGCCTGAGGTCGCGGGTTCGATTCCCGCATAAGTCAAACATTTGTGTGCATGAACATGGATGTTTGTCTTGGTCTGGGTGTTTCTATGTATAATATGGAGGTATTTACAAAAAAAAAAGGATATATGTATGTTTATCCATTGTCTAGTACCCATAGTACAAGCTCTACTTAGTTTGGGCTAGATGGTGTTGTGTGTAAGTGATAGAATATTATATTATTATTATTATATATAAAGGTCGACTTATTAGTAACATATAATTGATTATTCCGGTGGTCTCAATACTCACTATTGAACAAAAGTAATATGATATGTAAAAAATGAAGCTATATTTGCTTTGTGGTTAATCTGGTGACTTAATATTCGATCCTTAAGTGATTGTCATAAGATCACATAACAGAAGAATTACTATCTTTACTCATAATACCAGGTTGCTCGCGGTATACTACCGAGGTTGTAGAAATGACAAAACTTCCTAAACACTAATTTCTCATTCACAGACTTACTGTTTTTAAAACAGACAGTACCGAGGAAACTTCATAACAAAGCACTATAGAGAACCGTCACGCGACCACGGGCCTTGTCGTAATCTTTTTAAAAATAAATTGTTATACAAACCAGGATATATTTAGACGGGCCTATTTTATTATTAGCGGCACGTGATGAATGAAGATACGATATTGTGTGACAAGGATAGATACCTTAAAAACCAAACAGAGTATACGTGTAAAAAGAAGACAGAAAATATTTACTAACCCGTTGTATGTTTGTTAATCGTATATCGTCAATTTAATGACTTCTGTAGGTACTCGTATATTTTGAACATGCCCGTGATTGTATTACTATCGAGTAGACATAAAATGTTTCATTTAAATTATTTTTCGTCAATTTAGCGCTAATTTGTAAAGAACATAATTATGAATAATGATTAGATTAATTTTTTTTTAAAGGTGAATCTAAATTCGTCGCTAAACAAACGAATGCCAAAAAATCTAAAGCAAATAAATAAGTACTTAATTACGCTAATGTTTTTATCATAACTTTACAAAGTACCAGTTATAATAAAATCATTGCTTTCTTCGTTATTAATAGTGCTATACAAGTACCAAACATTGTGCAAACTAATAAACAGGTATACATCATAGAAATAGCTAGAAGAAAAGCTCATCTTCAGCATGAAGTACATAAAGCTGTTATTTAATTTTCTACAGAAGTATTACAAAAACACTGGCACATTACAAAAATCCATGACAAGTAAATATTATTCGTGCGCACTTTTCGCGGTATTTACACCCTGAATGGGTCGTATTATGTACAATATATATAGGTAGTTGCTCAGAAAACTCGGGATAGCTACGGAGCAAGGTGCTTCGCTGATTCTTTTCAAGTTTTGTGAGTTTGTTGTGCACTTATGTTGTAGTGGACGTTTGTTGCTGGAAAACGACGAACATCAAATATGTAATCTGTAGGCATATTTAAAAATTTCAAACATTTTACACAATTCGGGTTATGTAGGTAGAATCAATTGTAATAAATTATGCATTCAAACCTGATTAGCTAGACTGGGAAAATATTCCATCTAACAAAATATGGCAGCAGAATAACCTTGTGTTGTATCTATACGGCGGGCAGGGTCACCAGGCTCCTCAGACGCTGTGCTGTTACGGGAGACACACGTTTAGTTTTTGTCATCTAGTAGATGACCACCTATTAAAATAAGGAACTTAAACTGAGATATATACTATACTCATTTACCTACTAAATAATAATGTCTTTAAAACACAAGCGTAATGCTATCATGTTTGTTTATAATTCAGACCTGTAACATGATCATTTCATCTAGTAAATAATTTTTGGTTAGGTTAGGTTAGGTCCTAGGCGGTATCCGGGTTGGGACCCAAATGAGGTACTTGGGTCTCATCCTGGACGGGAGGTGGACTTTTGGGGCACACGTCACCCAGCTGGCCCCAAGAGTCCTGGGAGCGGCGGCCGCCCTAGGGAGGCTGCTGCCAACGTGGGTGGCCCGAGCGCCACTTGTCACCGAATGTACTCCGGTGTGATCCGGAGTATGGTCCTTTACGGGGCACCGGTCTGGGCGGACGCCCTCAGTCGCAACAATTAGACCCTGCTGCGACGTCCGCAGCGGGTCGTCGCGATGAGGGCCATACGCGGTTACCGGACGGTGTGCTAGACAGCGGCGTGCGTGCTGGCCAGTGACCCCCCTGGGAGCTACAAGCGGAGATCCTCGGCGAAGTGTACCACTTCGTGGCGGCGAGGAGGTCCCGCGGGGAGCCCCCGGGGTGGGAAGAGGTCGCACGCATGCGGCGACAGGCGCGGGCCACTCTGTTGAGGCGGTGGACGGAGGACTTGGCTCCACCGGCCCTGGGCCAGTGGACGATAGAGGCCATTCGCCCGGTCCTCCAAGGGTGGATAGGGCGGCGATTTGGGTCGCTGACCTTCCGACTGGTGCAGGTGCTTTCCGGGCACGGATGCTTCGGAAAGTATTTGGACCAGATCGCGAGACGGGAGGCGACACCGGCCTGCCACAAGTGTGGGGCGCCGGAAGACACGGCGCTCCACACGCTGCAGGCGTGTGCCGCGTGGGGGCCGCAGCGGCACACGCTTTCGGCTATAATAGGCGGAGATCTCTCCCTGCCGAGCGTGATCAACGCCATGCTCGGTGGCGAGAGGTCGTGGCAGGCAGTGGTCTCCTTCTGCGAGGCTGTCATGGCACAGAAGGAGACCGCGGAGGAGGTCAGGGAGAACAACCTCCTCGCTGACCCTCTCCGGCGCAGACGGACGGAAGCGAGGAGGAGGCGATTTGCCCGCCTTCTCGCTCCTGTATAGTGGGGTCTCTGGTACAGAGTCGGGGTACTCTCTACCGGCTTGCACGGCCCCACACGTATGGAGGGTGGCCTTGATGAGCAAGGCCACCCTTCCACAGGTGCTGAGGCCCGGTCACCATCAGCCGGGCCAACCGCCGGGGCGGGATGGTGTTTGCTAACGCGACGAGTCTCACATAACCACCCTCCCCCCCCGGGGGAAGGAGTATCCATAAAGGATTTTCCTGGGTTAAAAACAAAAAATGTCCTAGGCGGTAGTCTACAATCTAGGACCTTACCCCATACCTATCGGCGGTAGGTATGTATACATTAATATTAGGTTTCAGATTTTCAGTACAATACAATGCTACACCCTTCAACTGAGATGTATAATATTTCACAAACCTGTGCCTATTTAATTACTAAAAATAGCATCGTCGGTTCTCAGCAGGGACTTAAGTTCGAGCTGTGCTTGTAAGTAAGGGGCGCACTTAGCACCTAATGCGGTTTACTCAATAGTGATTAAATATTTAAACTGCCTAGAAGCTTAAGAGTTAATCATGTAGACTGCTTTTTTTTGGGATGGATCTATTTACGGCAATGGTATTTTTAAAATTCATCGTATGAATATTTCAAAGTATCTAAGCTTTCCATATTCTGATTGTGAATACACAATACTGCATTATCATCGCGAAACTAGCTGCGTAAAGTGCAACTTTTAGACCCAGTCCCTATACAAAAACCGACTTGTTCTATCTACGGTCAGTTAATAATTGACACATGTTCTATGAAAAATATATACATTTTTAACTGTCCATAGCTAAAAAAACTCGTTTCTTGAATATAGTGACAGGGCTTTAATCATTTTGTAAAGGAATATTTCACACTACACACCTACTGCACACTTCACTTCAATACAATCACATTTATGAATATTAAATATTACTTTTCTTCAATTAGATGAACAGCCGATTATTATGAGATATTTTTATAGAAATATAATCGCAGATGGCGCCTCTCACTCACTACAACTCAGCGGTTGACTTGTGACGAATACAATAACACATCTACGAGTAAAAGGCAAATAGACTCGAGTGCCAACTGTTTTCGATATCGACATACTTGCCCGGATTAAGTTTTATTTCTGAACTCAACTATGTGTATGAGTTGGTATATTGGCACTTAAGGTAGTTTGCCTCATACTTGTTAGATACTATATATTTGATGTTATACGTATATGTAAATACTAACTGACCCGCGCAACTTCGTCTGCTTCATATAAGTGAATTTCTCCCGTTTTTGCAAATTTTTTCATTGCTTCTCCGCTCCTATTGGTCGTAGCGTGATGTTGTATAGCCTATAGCCTTCCTCGATTAATGGGCTATCCAACACTGAAAGAATATTTTAATTTGAACCAGTATGCGCGTTCAACCAATCAAACAAACAAACAAACTCTTCAGCTTTATAATATTAGTATAGACTATAGATACCCGGATTATC
Source organism: Catocala fraxini (assembly GCA_930367265.1). Taxonomy (NCBI): domain Eukaryota; kingdom Metazoa; phylum Arthropoda; class Insecta; order Lepidoptera; family Erebidae; genus Catocala; species Catocala fraxini. The sequence goes on along the minus strand of OV884029.1, from coordinate 181,251 downwards.
GTTGTTGTTGTTTGACAACTGATATCTAAATTATAAAAACTGTTTCAATCGTTTCGTGGTAAAAATATATTAACTATTGATAAGGGTCTTCCCAGTACATATTTTTCTGAAATATACAAGTTAGCAATGCGATGAAAATTGTCCACGGAGATTTTTCGTGTAATTCGGTACGCAATAATTGGTTCAGTGGCACTTCTCTGAATCACACGTCATAGCAGATAGTATTCTGAGTTTATTACATAATGTGTTATGACATTGCCTTGGTGGCGCAGGGGTAGTGCGTGCGACTGCTGGGTAGCGCGCAGCTCGCCACTGTGCTCGGTAGACGCCAGTAGGCTCGACTACTATTACATGAAACCAAAAACAGCTGGCGAAAAGTGGCTGTTATATATATTTGCATAAACATAGACTCACTATTTACGTATGTTGTAATGTACTTTAAGATTAAGAAAACTGTTCATTCACATCAAAAAGTTGTGTAATAAATCACTGGATCTACGAACGCAAAACTGGTTCGAAACTCACACTCTAGGTATGATGAATTTAATGATCTGCCTCTTTTGCGAACTCTTCAGTTGTTACTGTAGCCAATATATGTGGGCGATCGTCCTGTAATGTTTTTGTTAACGATCACAAAACTGCCTTAAAGACAATACATACAGTATTCTGGGAAACCCTTATATCTGGTGACTTAGTGCTTAGAAAAGGAAGAGCTGTGCTTCCTTAGCTTCCTAGTATATATATATAATATAAACGTGCAGTTGTACTCCCCAATTATAATTTTTACATAATTACAATCTGAGTAATAAATTAAGGCAAGCTGGCAATATTTTATTAGTAGGAAGATATCGCGTGCGGCTGTTGTCGCATGCGGAGGAAGCCGCGGCGACGGTCCTCGTCGCCGAGCTACGACGACATTGTTGTTAATATTAGCGAGGATGCAAAGTATACCGAGCTTTATTAACGGACTAATTCTTTATGATTTATTAGCTAGGGTTGCCTACCCAACAACATGTGCTATCAAGTGGCCTGTTAACTCAAATGTTGTTCTTAATATAATTTTAGCTAACGTTTACTACTTTATTCCTGCCTTTAAGAACATTTAATATTTTGGTCGCCCTAAAAGGCAGTCTAAAGTTAGGTACACTTAATATTGTCTTCTATTTACGCGAATATTATTCATTGAAATTAAACTGCTATATACAGATTTTATCGCGTTGTTTATTTGACACTTTATTACAAAATTTTGAAAATTGTTACACTTCTACTACTATTAAACTTTACTAATTTTTAAGCTAATTAAATTATTATTAAACTATTTAGATTTAATTTATTTTTACACTTTCCCCGACGTTTCGGTTGCTTTTCAGCAGCCATGGTCACGGGGAGACTAAGATGGCAGTTGTCTCAATGTTCCAGTGTAGTTATTTCAAAGTACCCGAACATAATTTAATCATTGGTGTTTCTATTTACGCAGAATGAGCTCAAAGTATCATGAAGTCTAGCTGTGGTTTGCTTCTTCTTGGGTTTGACTATTTTTATTACTGGATCCCAAGCTGGTGGTACATTCCAACCATCTTCTCTATTAAAATTAGGATGTTTTTTGATTTCAATAGCCTCGCGAAGCATCCTTGGTAGGAATCGGTGTTCTTTAGCGAGAATCTGTGGTTTGTCAAATCTCAGGTAGTGGTTGGTCCCCTGTTGCACATGTTCACACACAGCAGACTTCAACGAGCGTTTGTGTTTTACATCAGCTATGTGTTCTTTTATGCGGGTGCCTATGTTTCTCTTGGTTTGACCAATGTATGAGAGTCCGCAGTCACAATCTATTTTATAGACCCCTGCATCTTAGGTATCATCTTAGTATTATCATCTTAGGTACACTTGGTAATCTAAAATTTGCTTTGGTAATTTTTGCTTTGCTTTATACAAATAGGTTCTCTATTTGTTGTTAATTAGTAATTATGAGTAGACATTCAATGTTTTTAGACACATAATGCATTATTAGACAACGGGTTATATGGTACTAGTGACCAGCTCCAGCTTTGCACGGGTACTACAAAACCTTAACAAATTATACATCTAAACCTTTCTCGTGAATCACTCTGTCTATTGGTGAAAACTGCATAAAAATCCCATCAGCAGTTTTTGAGTTTATCGCGAACAGACAGACAGACGCGGCGGGTGATTTTGTTTTATAGTATGTAGTGATTTGTTAGTTTACGTCGAGTACAACCGGTCAAATTGATATATTTCATTCCCCTTGGTCATACTGACAATTATTTCTTGTGCTGTAGTCTAGGTTTATAATTACAGCATTTAATGATAAAATCATGTTACTGGCTTGTCTACGCCATTAATAAATAATTTTATTACTTCAATTATACGGATATTTTCACCTATTGTAACAAGTAATACTACATTACAGCCTATATCTAGGCTATCGAGATTTATAACTCATACCTACGGAGTTACGTTATTGTGTAGATATTTAGGTATGTATGCTTACGTTGTAGGTTTTCAATTATATTACAATGTAAGCGTCAATATAAACAGAGCAGACCACAAAGCGCTTCAAAGTTTAATTGAGGGTATTTATTTATAATGTACGCCTCGAACTAATTAACAAGTTTAATTAACAAAAATATTTGATTCACAGTCGTTTGTTAATAACGGTGGCTCTATTCTCAACAGTATTTTGAGAACAGAGAGACAAGCCTGGACTCATTGAGCCAATGATTTAGGCTTCTTAGGGCTAGCAACTGGAGCCTTTGATTCTTGGAAGGCGATATACTAGGCAATACTATCTTTACATAAAAAGAAACATTGCACACAATCACGACAAACTAACTTTAAACACTAATCAGTACGGATTACGGTATGGAGCACACAGTTTTGAGTGAGTGTTTAGTTATTCAACACTTGTTCCAAATGGTTTCTTGGAATCTAATACTAAAGACAGCGAAAAGGACATGTCGGTTTACGTACGTGATGTTTAAACACATATGAAAAAGACTGTGAAGTAGTACAATGATTTGAGTTAGCATAGTTGTAAAGGTCTCAATATTGAGGCATAACCGATGAGTTCCGCGCGACGGCGCCACCATTGTCACTATTGTAATGGCGTTTGTGACATTCTTACTAATCGTAACCGTGGACTGAAATAGACACGGTATTGTTGTACGGTTTCGCGCATTGCGTGCACACCCGACGCTAATTCTTCACGAATTCGTACACATTAAGACATATATTTAGACTAACGAGTTCAAATCTATGAACAAGTAGACAAAGTACGAGATATAGCTATTCTTCACCAGCCATCCTTGCAGCCATTCGTAATAGAATGTGCCATCTGCCGCGTACATTTCTAATTCTTAACTTTATAGTTATGTTATGCTACACCTATGCTCGACCTAGATATCGAACTCGTATACGTCTGGTTGTCTATCTGCCAGGAATCTGTAACTTGATCTAAACAAATATGAGTACAACATACAGCACTTAAGAGTAAATGAACTTTTTATTAAACCAATGTTTAAACTATTGAAGATTTACATTACACAAAAGTAGTTACGAAGCACGAATGGAAGCCATAATTAATTATTTCATATTTTGTCGTTTGACTGTTTTTCCCTAGCCACAAGTCTGAAGTAAAAGCTTAAAGTGATTTTATATCAGTAGGTACTGTACATACTGCAAAACGTTTCTTGTGAGATCGCGCCTCATCTACATTACAAACAATTATTGTATTTTCTGCTGACAGTATTGGCGCAGTGTAACGCCGCAGCTCGGTCCTAAGTATAAACTATGTGCAGAAGCGCGCTCTCTCATTGCGGTTAACCTACTCTACGACTTCAATAAACGCTGTGTCAACATTTAGGTACAACTCAGTCGAGAGGCAGAATATGTTCGTGTTAATGTAATGGTTTTTTATAAGTCGAAAATCACACACAAAGAAATAAAGCATTGTGTCCGAGATTTGAGCGCTGGCCATGAAATTCCAGTTACAATCATGAAATGTATATCTGAAAGATGAATGTGTTTCCAGCTCCAAATCGAGGCGGGTGCAGGCGAGGGTCCGGGCCCCCCCGTGAACAACAACTCGGACGGCGCCGTGGCGAGCCCCCCGCGGGACGACAATCACAACGCGCCGCAGCCGCCGCCCACGCCGCGACCCCGCCCGCTCACGCCGGCAGGTTTGATGCTCATATGATGAACTACCCGCTTGTATCCTCTCCTTAAACCTGCTCCATTATTAATGTCTGAGTAATTTATTTAGCGAACTGATGGCTGTAGTTGTAGATACCTTAGTCAGTAATTTGAAACACTTAAAATGCCGACTGCAAGGATGACGTTGTAGTTTACGTGGTCGCCTCGCCACTGCCACTGCACCGTTGTGGGTTCGAATCCCACACGAAACCAAACTTTTTGTAATCCACAAACAGTTGTTTCGAGTCTGAGCGTCCCTTGTGTCCGTTATTTCAATGTTTGTAAAGTAAGACGCAAAACAGGAATTATTAAAAAATTTACAAAACCGCTGCCGTCACTGTATTACCTGCTCCCTTTTTAATGTCTGAGCTTTATATACTGCAAATTGATTAAAACACTTAAAACGGCATTCAGTCAGTACTTTCTAGTTAATACTTAGGAGAGATATAATTATATTTATTATTTTAGGACGTAATCAACATATTAAATAGTTATGGGCTCTTATTATCAATAACTCCATCTTATATCAGCAAGCCGTTGATAAAATAGAATTAATAGAAATAGCACCGATGGCGAGGAGGTTTTTGTTTTGGAGTATAAATGAGACATACGTTGCCTCATAGTATTAGCTGCAGGTATGGCGAGGCAGCTAAAACTAACTAACATCTTAGACGTCGTTCTTTAAGTCTGTCGATTAAGAAGTTGTAATGTCATCGGGTTATAAACAAAGGTTTAGCAAGAACATAATTATGTACATTCGTAGTTCTCGTTTGAGCGTGTACTATAATAGTCAGATTTTTGTGGGATACAAATCGCACTCTAATTTCCTTAACGTCACTAAACAAAATATACGTCATTTTCAGTACAAGCGTTTAAAGTTTTGATTATTTTGGAAAGGGTATAAATAAAAGTTGAGTAATTATGTCGGTCATATCTTTTGTTTTTATTATAGAATAAAACTAACAGTATTTATTACAAAAAAATGAAAAACAAAAAACCTTTTCTTGGTAACAAAAAACTGAAAAACTAATATAGTGTCACTATTCTGTGCGATGCACAGGCACTTTTATAAGTTTTTATAAAACAATAATGACTTAAATAGTAACAATTTTACCTTAATTCTACTAAAAATTGTATTTTAAAATCAGTTCTGTTATATTTAGGTACTATACTTATCATAAGAATAACACTTTGGTAGGCGATTAGTTACTATTTATTAAAATACACAATGTTTGAGATCAAAAATTTACTTAAATGAAAAAAAACTCGTTTCTAAATGATTAAAAATACTTTTTTGTTGTTTTAGTTTTAAATTTACTAATATAAGAACGATATTAAGTTACTGAGAAAGAATATGGTCAAAATAAGATGAGGCGTAGTATTTAGGAATATGATTATGATCTACAAGAGACTTCAAATCATTTTTTTTCCTTTCAGCTAATGGTAATTTAGCCGTGTATAGTGGTTTCAGATCAGATATTGTAGCAGTCGTCCCTTGCCTGCGTGTTGCGACTTTAGTGGTTTCTAGCTTAATCTCCTTAAAATCAGTGTCAGCATAAGAGGTTTTATAAAAAAACTGTATTTTACCTACTTCCTTTTCATTTTTAATAATTTTGATTATCTTTATATCAGCAAGTTTTACCTTTTCTCCGTCCATATTTTTCGTAATAGCTTTGTCAGTTACTGCTTTAATATCATAAAATTCCGTGTGACTCATTTCATTTACAATATAGGGTTGTCCTCGTTTTTTGGCACTTCTGATGGCAGTTATGTACTGAGCTGGTACATAGATCGGTCCCGATTTCAATACTTTCTTTACTTCTCTTTCTATTGTGGAGTGGACCGCGTCTCCTTCATTTTGTGTGTGTCCCTTTATCAGGAATTTATGGGTAACTGATTTAATCGGTAGCATTTTTAAAGCATACGCATACATGAAAAACATGAAGTTATTCTTCTGCTGACCACAGCAGTTATCTGAATAAAATATAAATTCGGCGTCAGGGTTGGAAGATGACATCTTCTGTAGATATTTGTACACACATGATGCGATTTCGTTCACTCCTCTATTTCCTTCTACTTCAGTCCAAAAGTAACATTCTGTATGATCCTTGCCAAGCTCTGAAATTGGGAAATTCAAACAGTTCAATTTAGATTTGTAGTAAAATATAGACACATCGCCTTTAGGAATAGTCATCACTGCTTGCAAATCGTAACATGAAACAATACGCGTTGGTCCTATATCTTTTTTGTCTTGTTCTTTCTCATTGCGACTCAGTTGTTTTTCTTTTAAATGATTTTCGTAGTGATCCTTCATTGCTTCTTTACCAGCAGCATCAGCATTTAAAAAGGCCACACAGTCATCGCATTGATCCTTTTTAGGTATGAAGAAACCAATATTGTATTCTGATTTAAATATTTTGCGGTAAGTATGAATTTTAACATGAGGTACGTTTCTTGATATGCAATCTTTTTTGTAGTCATTAAACAAATCGGTCAAGGTTTTTCCACCATCGATGTATTGTTTTGTCGTTTGTTTCCGGAGGTAATGACTTTCAATTCTTGGTATTGATTCAATATGTACTTTAACATGCTCTATTATCTCTGTAGGGATCGCGCTGCTGCTGTGCTTTCCCCTTTTCTCAATGATCGCCGCAGTTCCTTGTTGATTTTTATTATCTAAAACAGTTCTTATAGGTCGATCATTTATACCAAGGGTATTCTTAAAAAAAGTTTTACAGACCCTCTGTTTTTTGTCATCTACATAAAAGTAGAACGCATTTTTAAGTTTTCTGTTGCTATCCACCTTTTTATATTGGTATTTTGGGACAATAACGGTCATATGCATAGCAATATAATCTCGCTGTCGTATCAGCGAGCCCATGTACCAATAATTATTAAAAAGACCTTGGCGGGTCTCTTCAGAAATAAGCTCATGACATTTAATTCGACATTTTTCGTTACACGGCGGTCCTATTTTTCTTTCAGGCACAATTTTTGAAGAAGCCGAGTTGTACGATTGTCCCTTATTCCGTAAAATCTTCGCTAGCTTTTTTTTGTTTTGAACACGTGCTCTCTTTTGGGAACTAACAGCTGGAACAGGTTCATTAAAGCTAGTCTCATTATTTTCAAAGTCTGATACAACACTATTTGCGTTTGATGGAGTATTGTGTAAATGTGTGTCGGTAACGGCATTTGTATTTCTACTTGCAGTAACTTCAGGTTCAATAACTGGCATCAAATTATTGCATTGTTCGTTGAGTACTTTACTGGTAACAGTGGCATTTGTTGATGAAGAGTCTGACGATGAAGAACTTGACGTCGACGAAGAGGATGATGATGACGTGGATGAATTACAGGAGCTTGCTGAACCCTTGCGTCGACGTCGTTTTCTTGAAGGTAAGTATGTACGATCATCATCAGAAGCTGGTGAGAAATCGACGTTTGATCCATTACTTAGGTTTGATGTGTCTGAGTCTCTTCTATTAGCCGCCATTTTCAGTGGTTCATTGCATATTATGTTGTCACCTGAATACTCGGGCACAGAAGATACTGATGGTGCACAGTATTGCTCAGGGCTGTTATGTTCTTCAATAAATGTACATTTTTCATCTATATAATTTGCCTCCATGGGTTCATTTTCTATATAGTAATTAGAGTAATTTTGCATATTTGTAAATAATTGTCTCTTAACATTTCTTAGCCGTTCTACACTGTCATTAGTTACACGTCGCCTTAACTCCAACGTACTCAATGAATTATGTGAAGTCTTATACTCTAATTGTTCAATCTGCAGAGGTCTTTGTTCATTGGTACTTGTGTTGTGATTTTCAAGACAGATTTTAGCGATGTCTCGTATCTTTTGAATTCGCGAAGGTAGTGGCATCGTTTACTGAAAAAAATACTTTATTTGAAAATTATTAATACTTTACTACGTTTGTAAGCTTTAAACAAAATTAAATAATCGTAAATGGAGAGAAAATACTTTAAAGCTATTTAGTTTTAAAATGTTTTCCCTGGAGTACCTACTTTGTTTATTCTTGGTATGTGCCAAGAATAAACAAAGTAGGTACTCCATACTCGTAACTGACTCAACGACACAAAATTAGGTAAATTGTTTACCAAGGTCACAAGAATGTGATTGTTATTAGTGCCTTATAGCAATATTATGTCATAATTAGATGTATTTTCATTTTATATGCATTAGTACCAAATGCCACTAAACAAAAAAATACATAATTTAGTAAAGCAAGAACAAAAATTCTCGAAAACATAATGACACTATGCGTATAGTGTCGATATTACGCGCGTAATTTTTATATTGACTACGAGGTATAACGTCAGTAAGCTTAATATGTCATTATGCATTAAAAAATGAAGCTACTTTGCGAAAGTCATAACGACATTTTCATTATAGTGTCATTATGTTGGTAACTGTTTTGAAAAATATCAGACTACTGTTATTAAATTAAAGACACTAAACAAAAAATGTCGTTATGGCATCATTATAGATATAAAACTTACCGATTCTTTATATGCTTCAACGTCTCAATGCGTAAAGTGTCACTCTTCCTTGCACTGAATAATCATCTATTGTTGACAACTCGATGCGTAATGGCGAATGTGTCATTCTGCAGTCACAACTCATGCGTTTCGCGCGAAAAAGCGTAACGTCATAATGCCATCTAGCCGATTTTACGTGAACTATTAAAGCCAGTGTTTTTGAAAATAATAGGGGGTAGTTCATAGTATAGATGGCGTTATTTATCTCAAAATTGATAATTTTTGTTTAGTGACGTTAAGGAAATTAATGTGCGAAATGTTGTACATGTGTATTGTCATTTTATTTAGCTTTAATATAACTTTTTAAAGCCCTTATTAATTATATGTAATTATACATTTCACCTATCTACTTACAAAATATATTGATGACATAATCCGTCGTGCTCTTGTCAACGCCGGCGTGCTAGCTCATCTTAAACCTAATGGTCTGACACGTGACGATGGTTTCCTTGGAAGATGGGTAGGCATTTGGTGTGGGACGCAACGTGTGTTGACACCCTAACGCCGTTACGTCTTCCCAGCACGACGGGTTGTGCTTGCGTTGCTGCACCCATGGATGATTATGAATCCATCGATCCAGGTTTTTGTATTTGCGCCGTGTGAGAGACATGGAGACTCTTAAACGGCGCAAATACAAACACCTGGCAGGAGATTATGTATTTGACCCGTTTGGTGTTGAAACGGGTCATGGTCATGGGATCGCAGTGCTCGTGCTCTATATAAAGAAATAGCAAAAAAAAAACGCTTACCGTGACGGTAGGGCTGGTCTTTATTCCACGGAAAAATAAGCACTGCCATTTAACGTGGCAACGTTGCCAGTCTTATGGGCGCACTACCAGTCGACTGTGATGCGGAAGAATGCTATGACACCTATCAGAGCTATAGATTTAAGAATACCAATTTCTTGTCGGCCTCGATGGTGTAGTGGTTAGTGTAACCGACTGCCACGCCTGAGGTCGCGGGTTCGATCCCCGCACAAGTCAAACATTTGTGTGCATGAACATGGATGTTTGTCTTGGTCTGGGTGTTTCTATGTACAATATGTATTTATTTTACAAAAAAAAAAAATGTATATATGTATGTTTATCCATTGTCTAGTACCCATAGTACAAGCTCTGCTTAGTTTGGGCTAGATGGTGTTGTGTGTATGTGGTAGAATAGAATATATTTTAAATACTGTTTTATAATTTTTAGGTATGAATTAGTTCTAAAGAATTCTTCTTCTCTCTTAGCCTATATTATTCCCAAGTCACTTGGGGTCGGCTTTTCTGGTCTAACCGGATTTGACTGGATATCAGTTTTTACACGGAGCGGCTGCCACCTGACCTTCGCAACCCGAAGGCTAACGATACCTTAAGGCTAGACCAGTGTCACGATATTAGAGGGTACTGACTTTCCCAATAACGACTGCCATAGATGTTCATGGCAGCCGGGACCAACGGCTTAACGTGCTCTCCGAGGCACGGAGCAGGCGATAATTGTCAATCAATACGCACATAATTTCGAAAAGTCATATAACTTCCGAAAGTCAGACGTGCGCGACGTGGGTTCGAACCCGAGACCTTCTGCATTGCAGTCTGAGGTCTCCCCACTGAACTATCGCTGTATTAGTTCTAAAGAATTGTTCTAACAAAATTATATATTATGTATAGTTGAAGATACAGGTGCTATGCTTTGTATAGGATATAAACCGTATATTCCAACGTACCGGTATTAATTTTACAATAAAAAGTAGCATACAGGTTTACCTACGATCACTTGAATGTTGGCCATTGGTCCCAACGTCGTATGACAATTGATATACATAGTCAGTGACGGACATCCTATAACTTGACGTCACCGAGGGGTCGTTATATATTATGCGATTAATCTTGGCTGGATAACTATGGCACTGGGATCCCTGCATATGTCTACACATCAAACATATAAAGATGTGGCTCAGTTTGATATAAGGGAAGTAAATAAAAGTATTCCAGCTATATTGCCGTGAAACATCGAGATAAAAGGTATATGAAACAGTCCATCAATACTAATATTTTAAAGCTGAAAGGTTAGGTTTTTTGTTTGTAAGGATTTAACTCGAAAACCACTCAACCGATTATTAAAATTCTTGCACCATTGGAAAGCTATATTATCACCGAGTAGCATAGGATATATTGTATTAAAAAAAGTATTGTTACAAACATATCCTGTCCCACTTCTACGCGAGCGACGTCGCATGGCTTATGGCATATATGCATGCATATGCATGCTATGCATATGCATATGGCATGGATAGACTGACTGAATTTACTAGCTTTAGCCCATGCTAAAGCTAGTAAATTCAGTCAGTCTATCGACTACATTCCGAGTATTGCTGACACAAACACACGGAAGTAGCAATTCTATGTTTAAGATTATAAATGCTGTGAAGTCTTTAGCACAATCTTCGTCCGTCATTCAATTACATCCAGTTTCCTACAGCGGAGTGGGTTATATAAACAAGCGTAGTGGTGTGACAGATGTCCCGGTGTGACAGATGCAATCTCCTCGTGCCCTGGCGTGGCGGTGCAAGGCCGCTCCAAGCCGCGGCTCCAAGGCTAAAGGCGCCACTATCTGATTTGTCTATGGAACGGCACGATGCAACAAATTGTACATTGTTTGATTTATTTACGAAGAGCAAAGGGGTGTGCTTTTCAAACGGATTGAAATATTTGCCAGTTATTTAAGAGCGTGTCTACCGTGGTGCAACGATATAAATGCGACGGCTGTGCGTGAAATTTCGGGTTCGATTACCGTGTCGCGCATAATGTTACCGGAATGTTTACAAAGAAGGAGTTATAGTTATCGGAGTGTTGTTGGCTTCTCAGTTGAAGAACTTCTTGTAGTGAGCTGCATAAATACATTTCGAGGAGACAGAAACTGTACTTTTTTTTATACTACTAAAGTTGCAAACAAGCGTACGGCGCACCTATACGGTCTATGGACGCCTGCAACACCAAAGGCATCACTTGCACGTTCCCGACCCTGTAAAAACCTTTTAACAGCCTTTTTGAAGACCCTCATACTGTAGTCTTGTGGGAAAACTACGGCAGAGATTGAACCTGATACAGACATAAGGTTCGTTACCTATACGTGGGACCTAAACTCACAGCTACCAATATTTAGGTGCATTTCACCTCTGCTTACCTCTTAGAGAATATAGGTGTTTTACATACAATCCTTTCAAAGGAACAGCTTATAGCAAAAGCCACAAAAGCTGTTCATCCACCTTTAAATCTTATTTTGTATTCACCAAAATAATACATAATTTATTCCGTTAAACTACTTACCTAAATTAGGCATAAATTATACATGTTGAAAATTGTATGCTCTTGTTTCCGAACGTTCATCAATTGGAAAATATTTGTGTCTCTGTTACGTATATTCGTGGGATATTAGTTTAGTACTTTATAATTTTCAGTTTGTGTTTTAAGCGGATGTGTTCGTGATGGCCATGCTCATCCAGTAGCGTAAAGAGTATTCGCATGTTGATTGTAGGCTGGCAGATTGGTGTTGGCTTTTCTTTCCTGGCCCTAAATGGGATAGGTCGTAAGTCACAGCAATCTTGATACCAGTTATTATGAGTATCAGTTATTGTAAATGATTGATATATCTATATGTTACATACTACAGTAACTTGCCTTACCAGTGCACTGTGGTGACATGGTATGACACGGTTCCATTCAATGTAAAGATGGTGGATGAATGGTCGTTTGTTGTTCAGACTTGAAACGGTGATAGCCTATATACGTGTTAAGATGTTAACATTACATCTGCTCAGAAGTAATTATAAACAAAAACATAAAAACAGTCTACTCTGTCATTCTCATAATTCAATGGGATGGCAATCCGACACGAACGGAGAGTCATCATGCGTAGATCAACGGCCTCACGTGGCTTCCGAAGCACATGGGTATGTAACAACGTCTAACTCCCGGGCTGTCAATGAGAGCTTTTTGAAAGCATCATATCATTAAAGCCACATTTCGTTTGCCCGACTCGGGCATGGATTCCAATACCTAATAAAACTTTTTAATATATTTTTGAATCGCTTCTTACTTTTCGTCTCTTTGTATTGAGATTCGATAATAATATTCAATACGACGAAGTGAAGTATTAATAACAGTTTTCTGTAATAAACCTTGGAGTGACAAGATGAAGATCTGCGGGCGGATCCTATTTCCTATTAAACTTATTTAATAAAATATGAATTACACGACTAAACAATTTGCACCCGGATTACCTTATTTATATAAGCCGGATCGAAACGAATCTGTTTAACTAGTTGCTCGTCTAATAATAGTTGATCCCTCGTAGCATTTATTATATAACAAAGGGCGACGATTATTTATCGATAGTCTGTCTGTACAGGCCGTTATATACCGCTGATGAAAGGTCAACAATTTAAGTCTCACTTAAAGGTCTCGTGGTTCACCCACAACCAACGCGTTTAGTTCGACGGCTTATATACAATATATTGGTATTTATAAACCGCTTAGTAGATTTAGGGACAATTCCTAATTGTTTACGGATGCTTTAACGTACCCACAGGGGAATAACGTTATGGTTTACCTACCAACGACGTCATAGGAAACCAGTCTTCTGATATATAATTATCATAGTTACCGTTGCCGGTGCATTACTAAAGATTAATTGACGGCAAATTCCTTAAATGAATGCGTTATTGAGTTTTGTCTGGAACTTTATTCTTGCCAACAATTTGTTCCAGAAACTAACCAATAACTGCTCTAACGGGGCAATTAAACTTTATTAATAACCCATACGCCATGAAGCTGTGTTCTGAAATTAGATTGTACTACTTTGATCAATGTTTCAGTACATATCTCTACGTACGAGTAAAGCATTTTTTTAAATTGAGCCTTGCTTCTAAAAACAACTACATTCAATAACACCATCGAACATGTATTAGTTAACACCAAGGCAGCACTTGCGAGGAGCCAATCGCAAGTGCTGCCTCGGTGTTCAAGCGCACGTAGGCTATGGCATCTTGTTACCCTCGTGTGGAACGTACGGTTGTTGTATACATCCTTATATTAAATGCAAACTTAGTTTCGTATATTTGATACGTTCTCACAGCTAAATTGGAGTACAGATTTTTGTAAGGTTGATAACTTTTGGTATCGATATCTTAAGCCATGTTTCCTTAATCATGGCTTTAGATATCGGTTCCTTTATTACCGCTTTAAATAATGTAAACTTCGTAGCATAAGAAGTGACTGACGGTACTTATGGTTGCCTATGATCACTTGCAATATAACTCTATTTACATAAATAGAGATAGATATGTTACTACTCTTATACAGATTTCCTTTAAGAGCGTGGTGCTGCCTCGGGCGAGCCCTCTTCTCACGGCGTTACCAAATAATTGACAATGACGGGCTTGTACACTACGAAGGTTGTGTTTCAGGAAATTATTGTGTATAACATAGGATAACATTTCACAAAGCGATTTAACGCACTTTCAACAACTAACAAATTTGCATCGGATAAATGGGAGCTGTGCTGAATGTGAATCCCATGGTAATCTTACCATTAAGTTAAAACTTGCTTAATTAAGTTGGGCTTCTAACAAAAGACACGAGACAACCCGTCCCGTAGGCTTTCTGCGGAACAGATTATCCTGGATAAGAATCTTCTTTAAGAATTAATGCTTTATGGTATAGTTTATCACATTTATCAAGTCAGAGTCAGTTAAATACTTTCAACCATTTAGGTGTTTCTGTATATTTTCCTTCGCCGTTAAATTCACGAATACCACAGTTTTCAAACCGTAATCTGTTGTGTGTTCCAATCAATTGCCCCAGGCACAAATATTACGTAACAATGACAATACAGAACATAAAAATATAAGCCATTATTGGTGATGTTTGTTAACCAGCGGTGGCGCTCTTTACAATTTGTTACAGGTTCACACTTTTTAAAATGTTAATGTGGTTTGTTGAGTACGTGGCGAGCTCGATTTATTCACATCGTATTGGGCAGCTACGTTTATATGTAGGTAGGGTACCAGGTTATGCTTGACTTTTTATATCCCGAGGTATTTAGGTACATTAAAGAATGTACCTAAATTAAACAGATCTCGAAACTTAGTTTTGAGTCCAAGCGTTGTTACTAAATTTGTTGTAGATAGGTGTACTTAATCACAACCAAGTTGGTAGTAGTTTAAATTGTTTTATTACTAAAAGGATTGTTCATTCTTCAAAGGATATATAGTAACAATACATGATTGTTTAATGCGTTGTAAAATGCCTCGGCAATGCTGTCAACTGGTAACGTACCTGTGTCTGGCCCTGGTATCGTGAGAAAGTTGACAGCATATTCACGTTGAATGGCAAAGCTGATTCTTCAAGTTGAGGAAAGTCCAGTCACGCGAAGCGTCAATCAGCTATTTTCCAAACTCTCCGTAAAGGTCACGAGCGCTCGGACCGGGTGAACCAAGTTTCCCTCCCCCAGTGATCCAAAACTGAATTAGTGACAACATTATATTAGATATCCGTTACCTGAAACTGAGTCATAGACGACACAACTAATATAATGGAAGTGTGCGTCATTCATAAGTACACAGTTGGTACATTCGGTGGCGATCATCCCGCAGTGCTTGTTGTTTGTCTGACACGTGTCGTTGTTACGGAAGAAACAGGCGTCCGGGAAATAGGCCAATATGTGAGTGGGTACAATTTGACAGCTTCTATTATGTTGTATTTCCTTGGTATTTCCTATAATATTCCAGTGACATTTACCAACCAGAGAGACACCTGTCACCCAATAGAGGTAGTCAGAACGATAATTGACGTTTTATTGTGAACAGACTATAATTCACAATTTCAGTGATCTATAATTAATATAATCTTGGTTCATAATCTAACCACTGAAGATATTAAGATTACAATCTAACGAAAATGTATGTGTTTGATTGTTATTTTTGTTATTTTGTTACTTTACAAGTTATATTATAAACTAACAGTTCGCACCTCCAGTGACTTTGACATAAAATGGATGGAAGGCTTTATAAAATAAATATACCATAGACTAGTGAAAAACTAAAGAATATTTACTATATCCTTTTGCCTCTTTTTATATAGTTATTACAAACTGTATGAAAAGTGGCAAACGGAGCACTCAGGGTTAAATATAATGTAAATTATTGAGAGGCGTATCGATAGGACACCGATAATATCATTAGGAGGCACATGATTATAATGCCCCCTAATGATATTATCGGTAGGACTGAGTGCGCTGATCGAGCTGAGCTGACACTAGCGCTGACTCCGTAGAGCATGGTGTTTGTCAAGTTCTGTGCAGTTGGCGCTAGTGTTCATATTGAACGATATATTTTGAATACCAAAGCACGTTAACAATTTGAAGCAAAAGCGATATGATTCAGCAAGGTGCAACTCAAGCCCGTTACATTACAGGCGCGGTGTGCCATGTCTGTTTATGAGGCCCGGGGACGGTGGAGGTAGTCTGCCCTCTCTATGACTTGTAACTCAAACATAACTGGTGCATGTTAGTGCGGAATTGGGCTCTAGAGGGCGACTTTAAATACGAATTAGATTTTACTTAATAGGGCCACATGTACCACATGGTACAATAAAGCCAATAACTAATAAAACTAGTCTTACCCTACCTTCGAACACAAAACACATGCGTGTTCTATTAATAAGTACAGTACTACTTTAATTAAATGTTTAAAATTTGTCGCAGAGATTATCCTAAAAGGGTGTTCAGTCTGTCGTTCGTGTAGCTATAGGATAAGTACCTACAGTAAAGATTTTCTAATCAATATGCCAGTAGGTATAGAATTCAGCAAACTCTAATTACGCACCAGCAAATTGGATATCAAAGATCGCTTTATATATATATATATATATATATATATATATATATATACATATATATACCATGTACATAGCTACTAAACAAATACTTACGATAATATAGTCTTACGTCTACATATCTCTTCGACGGGTAGGCAGACTTGCTTTATACCTATCTTGCCACGTAATCGTAGTTCCAGTCACACTGCTGCCGAGAATCTATTCACTAAACCAATACCATCGCCCGATCCGGAAATCTTATCCGAGAACTCATCCACAGCACCCGCATTCACTATCGCTGCGCCACCGAGGTCGTGGCCACAGCAATATTAATAGTTACGTGTATATCAAATAAATAAATAATACGCTGCGCCTTGTTGTATACTTTAGAAGCACTGTCTTAAATTCTGGTATTAATCAATAGTTATAAAAAAAGTATCGAAAATATGAAACTTCAAATTATCAATTAACCAACGTTAATGTAACAAAAACCGTTTCTTAGATTCACAATCCCTTTGTTGTTGTTAAAAGCCAAAAGGGAATGAATTGCAAAACGAGAAACAAATATTCAATGTCTCTACCAAAGACCATTACCACCCAACTCACCGAGATTGCTTACGACCTATTATTTCTGCCACCATTAATCCTGGCCGGCTTAGGCCGGTCGCCAGCCATCCATCACACAGTCAATCTTATCCGAAGAGCTCCCAGAGTTTGAGGGACTCCTATAAATGACCCAGATAGCGCGCCAAGTTGTAGAGTACGATTAAAAGTAGATTTACAATATTGTATCCGTTAAAGCCACAAAAGTCAGCGCCATATTGATACCAAACAAATTGGGATTAATACTTGTTACTTTTGAAGATTTATAAGGCAATCTAAATGTGATTAACTTAATTTAAATAATATATAATATGGAGACTTTTATTGTCAAATTAAGATTTGATTCGATGTGATTCATGCACTTTTGACTTTCCGGATGGATGTGTAGTATGTGTATATTAATAGACGTCAATTATCAGTAGGGTTGTGGGTGAAGGGAAATAATAATAAAACCAATATACCTTAGACCAATATAACCAATGTAGCAGAGATACATAACGTTTGCCATGATGACTAAAATTGTTTACTTAAATGTTGTCTTACTTTGTCTACTTAATGTTGTCCTAAAAATATTTAATAAGTTACCGTCGGACATTCAAAAGCTTCCTATGTCGATGTTTAAAAAAACCTAAAAGTATTACTGCTTAAAAGAATGGTGTATTCTATATGTGATTGGATCCAATGAGTTTGAGTAGTAGAGCCTCGCTGATTTCAGCATGTATGGGCCGGCTCGACCGGGGAAGGACTACCCTCTCACAGAATATCGACGTGACATAGCAGTATTCCTAATGTTTGTGTTTCGTTCGGTGAGTGAAAGTGCTGGAGGCCCAATCACCCTCTTTCTCCCTTCCCGCTCCTCCTCCTTCCCACTCCCTTTCTTAAAGGATTGTCAACGCGCAAGTGATGCCTCTGGTGTTGCAGGCGTCTATAGGCTACGGTGACCACTTACCATCAGGTGGGCCATATGCTCGTTTGCAAGCAAAAATTATGAACTGTCATTTCTTATTAACTGTTTCTATCACAAATTATTTAGAATTTTATAAATTTGCTAATTTGATAAGGTAGGATATGGCCTCTTTTTGTTAGTATCTAATGTACAACCCATGTTCATCCTGAATAGAAGTCCAGTTCCAGTATAGGGATAGTTTATGTACCGGGTTGATATGTACCGCGCCTACACTCACGGTGTTGATTCTGTTAATTAAACAAGTAAAATATAAGAATCGTCCATTAAGCTCAAGAATTGAATGTTAATATATAATGAGAGTAGAGTCTGCAGATCACGTAAAGCCTTCAGTCCCGGTTGAAGGACAGCCTCTGCTAATCATATCAGTATAAGTAGTAGCATAGAGTTGGCCACTTTGCCCAAAGGACAGATAGATGTAGCCTCTATTTCGTGCTACTTAAACACAGCAGGTTGTGTTGTGGTGTGTTAGCCACGTGTATTCGCAGGCATGCTGTAATGTTATTCAGGTCATCGTACGTTTTGATTTTTTGTGTAACAAGCATTATGTTTTGTGGTCGGATACAAAAAGTAGAGAATAAAAAGCGGTGAGTATGTTTTTTCGGCATTTACGTATATATCAGAGTGCCGACCTAAATATTTTGACGCAGTATTTTCATTTGTGAGTGTGAGAATCAGTTTCAGATTAAAATTGTTTAGCTAGTAATACAAAATACACTTTTTTAGCTCCGTTGCCCATTTATTACATACAACAACTGTTACAACAACTGTTACAACAACTGTTACAACAACTGATACAACAACTGTTTCCCTTTTAACTTTTTTTGAGGAGCTGTTCACGTTGGGCCATTTTTCAATTGAATGACGAGCTTTGTTTTACTTGAGCGCAATCAAACTGGCGTTTTACGCCTGAATAAGTTCACATGAAATTTTTGTAAACCCTTGGTATTTTATTATAATGTTTGCGTGCCGTACTTATACAACTTGTTTATAAATAAACAATGTTTTGAACGAAAAGATGTACTTGCGCTACTTATTTTAAACTTCATTTATCTTTTTAACGCCCGTCGAATTGTTAGTACTTTAACCACTTTGAGATAAGAACATTTTTGTCAATTATGTTGACTCGAGAGTTAACCGCCACGCGTTACTTCAACAATGTAAAAGGTACAAAACTTTCGATATTATAACTTTTCTTACATAAAAGGACAATGAACATTGCGTCGTCCCGGGAGCGTATTTCCTTTCCCGTGTGCTATAGGAGGCAGTACTGCCATGAAACGCGCACGGGTTTGTTACGCTAATTCCCTTTACGAACTCGTGATCAATTCAAGGCACGTGTCCTCCTACCGCGCACGGATTTGTAACGCAAACTGTTCTTCTTAACACGTATTCAAGGCGATGTATGGAACTTAGCCATGAAGTTCGCGCGTAACAAACTGCATCGCTCACGTCTCGCCGCTTCGCCAGTTTGCAGTTAGCACTGAGTTATAGCATTCGTTTGTGTTTTCACTGTGCAGCGTTTGAGACTAGCGTGCTTTCAAATAATTAAATACATACTAAATTATAGAACTAGAAGATATATTGATAACACCCCGAGTCCCGACTCTTGTATAGGTTAGGTTAGAAGGCTACGGCGGGAGCTCTGTTCCAGCCGTAGCCTTCAAGGTTATTTTTTTTGTGACCACTCACAAATAGGAGCCCCGCATAGCGGGGCTCCGTGTCAGCACATTTGTCGGCTTCGGTGGCGTAGTGGTTAGTGTAACCGACTGCCACGCCTGAGGTTGCGGGTTCGATTCCCGCACAAGTCAAACATTTGTGTGCATGAACATGGATGTTTGTCTTGGTCTGGGTGTTTCTATGTATAATATGTATGCAATTACAAAAAATAAAGTATAAATGTATGTTTATCCGTTGTCTAGTACCCGTAGTACAAGCTCTGCTTAGTTTGGGCTAGATGATGTTGTGTGTATGTGGTAGAATATTATTACATTACAAGAGACTGGGTTTGTAAAAGCATACGCGCGATTGAATGGCACAAATCCGTGTTTATTTTGTGGACTTTTGTGTTTTTGGGGACTTTAGTGATGCATGAGCAAGAAAACCCCGTGGGCGATAGGAGGACACGTACCTTGAATTGAGCACGAGTTTTTAAAGGGAATTAGCGTAACAAACCCGTGCGCGTTTCATGGCAGTACTGCCTCCTATAGTATACGGGAAAGGAAATACGCGTCCCAGAAATCAAATACAAGTGGTCGCACGCAAACAAATGTGCAAACTTATGTCAAATGCACCACGAGGCAGTCTACAGCATGTTGTTAATTAAAACCATTAAAGCATGTTCTTTGCTCGAACAAACGCATAAAATAGGTCATGAACTACTCCGGCACACGTTGCCCGTCAGCAGTGCGAGGGTTTAGCGCAATGTTTGATAAGTCGTAAGGCTTCGCGCGGTCCAAGGTTGCGAGTCACGCGCGGTGCGCTGCGAGGAGGGCGCCCACACAGGCGCGTGCGCGGTACGTGCGGACTAGCTGTTTCTGGTATAAGCTGCTGTACTTTACGTAAATATGATTAAATCTATCATACTGCTCGTAAGTCCACAGAAGACGCGAGGTTTATTCTGTTATGTTTGGTCGAAGATTTGATAGTTTCATACACATATTGATATTCGTTATAAGCTGAGTGGCTCTTCAGAATTAACTTTGTTAGAAATTTTTATTAATTCAACCTCAATTTCCCGATTTCAAAATTCATAGTATATATGCATCTACAAGTCACTAAAATCTAAGTCCAACACATTCTTCCTATTATAGTATTCTGAAATTGCGTATAAAATATAGTATAATAAAAGTTATATAAGTATTAGGGGTTAAAGTATGAAATTGCCGATCTGTACTGAAAAATTGAAAGTCGTTTTTTACTAAGATGTATCATATTTATTTAATCGCAATATTTACCCTCATTATCTATACATTGCTGCCATCTAAACGGAAGTTCATTTATGTCTTTACGATAGAACTCCGGGATGTAGATTCGACAAACTGTGTGAAAGCATTTTGTAATGCCTCCTGGGAAGAAAATTTTTTATCACGAAGAAAATTATCCAAGTCCCGGAAAAATGGTAGTCCGTTGGAGCAAGGTCTGGCTAGTATGGAGGATGACGTATGGTTTCTAACTGCAGCTCCTGTAGAGTTAGAACGGTTTCTCGTGCAGTGTGTCTTGCGTTATCATGGAGCAATAATGGTAAAGATCGATTCACGAGTCGGGGCTGTTTCACTGCCAGTTTCACCATCATTGCTCGAAGTTTGGCACAGTAAACATCTGCTGTTATTGCTTGACCAGACCTGAGAAAGCTATAGTGAATAACACTATGAAGAGACCACCAAACAGTTACCATTACCTTTTTATTGGTAAGCTTTGCTTTAGGGCACTGTTGCGGCGTTTGACCTGGAGTCAGGCATTGCATTTTTCGCTTACGGTTATCGTAAAGAATTCAGTTTTCGTCACATGTCACAATTCGATCCAATATTCCTTCATTTATGTACCGATTCAACAAGGCAACACAAGTTTCAACACGCATTTATTTCTGCAGATCAGTCAAATCATGAGGCACCCATTTTTCATATTTTTTATCTTATTGATTTGATGCAAATGAGCCAATATTGTAGGTAGGGTAAAGTTAATCCATGCCGCTAATTCCTGGGTGACTTGGATCGGCTTCTACCATCTCTTCAATTAAGCTTTATTCACCTGTGTTGGCTTCGTGGTCTTCCACGTGGTTCGTTCTTCAAGTAGAAGTTTCTATTACGAAAGCGTTTAAACCAAAAGCGCACGGTGCGTTCAATAGCACTTTCCTCTCCAAACGCAGCGTTGATATTGCGAGCCGTTTCTGCCGCGTTAGTTCCGCGTCGGAACTCGTATTCAAAAACGACTCCGATTTTCAAAGCACGTGAAAGATGGATTCATTCTCGTCTAAGCTGAATAAAATAAAACAATTGAATGTAGAAAATCGAACGCCGCACATTTTTTAAAAGAAGAATCTTGTTGGTATCATCTAAAAAAAGTTTCACTCTAAAATCTCTCACCATGAAGGTATTATGTCAATTCAAATTATCTATTACTATAATATAATATAATAATAATAATATTCTACCACATACACACAGCACCATCGAGCCCAAACTAAGCAGAGCTTGTACTATGGGTTCTAGACAATGGATAAACATACATATACTTATACTTTTTTTTTTGTAAATACATTCTTATTATACATAGAAACATCCAGACCAAGACAAACATCCATGTTCATACACACAAATGTTTGACTTGTGCGGGAATCGAACCCGCGACCTCAGGCGTGGCAGTCGGTTACACTAACCACTACGCCATCAAGGCTGACAACAACTATACAACGGCAACTTCATACTTTAACCCCTTATTATTTACGTATATCTATTTGAATGTCAAATCAATCTGTAGAACAGTTTTTGTAAAAGACTTATAATTCGAGAAAGCAGTAATCTTATTGCTGGCACAGTTTGCCTAAATTAATAATTAAAATTTAATGAAGAACGCCAGCAAGAAATTTAATACAAATATTTTTAAATCGCCAGTAAGGTAAACCTTAATAATATTTTACAATGTTGTCTGTATTTCTCGTTTTGCAACCATCATACTATAGGTACTACATATGCATATAAACTGACAAAATTTAATTTTACGCGATCGACATTGCTGCCGAATACCAACATATAGCATTTCGTTGAAGTGAAAGACGATGTTCAAACTTGTCGAAGCCTAGTGGTCTAGGGAGATGCCTAGTGGGCCTAGGTCGCTGGCGAATGGGTGGCACTCGAACATCGCCCGCGCCCTCGCCTCGAGGCAAATACGTTTAGCGAAACTTGTGATATTAAGTATATTGGTAGACGATGCCATCGCGAAATTAAAATTAATGTATAAAATGGAAACACGCTATGCAAAGCCTATCGATGAGACTTTAAGTTGAACGACACGACAGTTAAAACATTAGATTATGTTTTCATATCTCTTTACTACCCTCGGCTGCTGCTTGCGAAAAAAACAATACAAGATCTTCTGTAGGTTCTGTTCTGTTTCGTTTAAGCTGGTAGTAGTACCTCCCACTGTACTACATATTAAAGTTACAGATGACTGTTTCAATATGACGCGGCAGGCGTGACGCGTTTCGCGTGTCACTTTTCACCGACTTGATTAGAAATCGCTGTATGCAAGCGCCTCAAGATAAGTTCGTCTGCGTCTATGTTTGACCTCTCTATAAATTATTTACAAATAGTTAAAAACGTTTAGGATTCGATTTTAACAAACTATATTTATCTTGTTTTCATGACTACTATTTCATTGATAATATTTATATTATCGTCGTGCTGGTTCAAATGTCAATGTTTTATTTGTTTGTTGGTGTAGAAATATCAATCAAGGGATTTTAATTTGTTAATGAGTAACGTTAAACTCTTACGCAATGAATAGAATATTAAGAGCTTGTGCTACCACCTCCAGATAGCATTTATCTATAAGATAAAAGTCTCGCCATCTCTCTTCTTTAACCTAACATGAGTGAGACAACATGCGATTTATCTTTCGTATAACTTTTACTTGATAGTTGTAGGAGTAGCCATTATTATAGTAAATGAAATACTGGCAGGTAGGTACATATAGGTTGAGGTTTTAGTATTGAAACTAATTAAAAACATTTCAGCGTGAATATTAATATGTAGGTACGTATGAGCGCGAAGTGATTGTTTGCTCACATTCGGAGTACAGGCGCACTTTTATCTTTGTACCAATTATTTAGTTCTATATAATATACTAAAATCCCGCTAAAACAAATAGGTTTAATCGTCAAAAATAAAACATTATGTTTAGCAAAGCAAGCGCGTACGGCTACAAACTCACAGCCATTATTTTTAAACGCCAAATTTACAATATTGTTTATTTTACAAATCTGTTCTGTAAGGAGCCGCAACCGTTAAACCACTTAGCACTGATGAAACCTCAAGTATCAAGTAATATTTAAGAGTAAGCTTCACAGTTTTCTTAATAATTGCGCAAAATGTGGTGGAGTCGTCGTTTCAGCGAATAAGTAGTCACTCGTACTGGGCAGACCCAATTTACACATAAGTAATCTATTTAAAATAAAATATGCCTACACAGTACGTAGAATTTTAATTCAAATATTATGGTGTGACAATTTTGTTTTTGGTTTCGCCTGAGAGCGAAATTATGGGCATAAATAAGGCCATAGTCAGCCCCACAGGAATACAATCCGGGATAAAAACGACATAGAGTACTGACTGGGAATCCAAAACATGATCTATATGTGCGCCAAATTTTAAGATAATCTTTTCAACAATTTACGTGTAATGGGATAACAAACATCCAAACATCTTCACAACTTTTCACATTTATAGTATAAGTAGAAACTACATGCCAACTAAGAAGCTTTTACAGACATATGTCCTAACCTAATGTACATTGGGATACTTATCTGCAGATCACACCAATGTTTTCTACGTTCAGAATATAGGTCGAGGCAGTCCAGGAGTTTGTAGTGCATGCCGTTAATCCTTGCAGTCAGCGGTGTGTAACACTCACCTGGCCAAGTTTTTGGGAACATATCGGTTTGATGTTACGAACACAGTTCTGTTAAGCCTTTTAGAAAACATAGAGTATAGTGGGGTTTTTTCAGAATACGACATCGTAGGCGACACACATACCTAAGTAGCACACGAAGAAAGAAATCAAATCAAAAGAGGACCAGTAATATTACCGGGAGTACATTTTTGAAATATAACTTGCAACAACAGTGGTGTAGGGGGATCGTTCATAACGAGAGTACCCCGGCCGCACTAAAAGCTATGAACCAAATCCTACAGAATTCAATTGCCGACAACTTCTGTCCCAGCCGCCGGCTTTTATGAAGACATTGTTGTCTCGAATATCCTCGCTCAAGGGAAATTAAGGTCCTTAGCAATTCATTTTTAGTTATGTACCGTATTATTTTTGTTCTGGAACGACGGTATAAGGCAGAGCAAAGAGCAAAGCGCAAAATTAATATATGTGGGAACTTTTAGAATCGCTGGTGTCGTATAAATTAGGATGTGGGCGGGCCATAGGTAAATTTGTTTTGTACTAAGCTTTCCTAGAGGAATTATTGTTAACGGATATTTAGCTACCTACTGCAATGGAAAATTTAAGTGATGGTTTAAGTAAGAAGAGGTAGAGGTTCCAGTATCGGAAGAAAGTCACACGTTTTCCAACACAAATATGGGACCTGTTCTGTTTGGCGCTTAATGTTGCGAAATTGTATAAAAACATTGCACGCGTAAGTGATCTCGATAATGCGTTGGTTTGATACCTATACAAGATATCTTAATACTAAAAGCTCATACATAAAATACCATGTGGGAGACGTATATGTATTCCGCTTTTGTCAGACTTTAGTAACAAAGTGTTTATGACCCTTCAAATGGTATACTAATACTATTTAAGGATTTAACGAGCGACTCAGCTGTATTAATGAGTAATAGGGTACAACAGAATCTTTACATAAACCTGGGAATTCGCTCAAACCGGCACAGTCCGACAGTACCCTCACTAGATTAAAGAAGATTCGATCGATATTTCAGCTATTATAATTATATCAGTTGCACTTATATGATATATTTTCATCTTTAATGGCCCTTACATTTTATTCGGGAGTCTAGATCATGTTTCCCTATACTTAACCTAATGTATGAATAATAAAATTGTAATAGTGCCTTATCGTGTAAGTCTTATCTACCTAGGACGTAATTTTCGGATGGTAGCGCTTACTTAAGAGCAGTGCGGTCTGCGCGGCGCTGTGCGGGGTCTGGTGTCTCACTGATATGTATGAAAGTAGTAGATGTTAGGTGTAAAAACACTATTATATGTTTCATTATGGTCTGCAATATCTCAAGCACTTAACTTGCAGTAGTGCAGTATAATAGCACCTTTTGAGGAATTGTCATAACAGTTGTAGTTTGCCTAGTACTGAATCAGTTGCGCCGAATGTTGACAAATGCATATCTACTTGTTGTTATGACATAAGGACCTAATCAAAGCCCACGATAAATATACATTATTATATCAATTTCTTCAACAAGCAACAAATACACTTTATTAAATGTTATTCGCTTCTATACGGTTTTACATATCGGTTTACCAATATAATAATTCACATTATACAGCTTTCGTAGTCAGTTTGTTGATATCACAGAGCATGGTACTTGCTAGCTGTACCGCAATATGCTTTTACAAGCTTTAGTTGATACTGCTGAAAAATAAAACAGTGTGCAGATAGTAACTTCCAAATAAAATAAATCGAAGGGGTAGAATGATGTTATATCAATATTTCGCTATGCGTGTAGGTATGCGAACTTTCATGATGGTCGGTTGAGGAGTTAATGCGTAAAAGCGTAACATACAAACAAATTTACATTAGCATTTATAAATTTGTTTAGGATGTAAAGAGTGTATAATGAATATAATCCAATCTTTATAAAAATAGTAACCGGATATGAAATCTTATGTTTAGCTTCGATGGCCGGTGCGACCGTTCCATTATATCAGACAGAGCAAGCATAAACGTATAAGTTAGTAGAGTTCTGTATTCGGTTTTGACGCAGCTATAGTGTAAAGGCTCATATGATTATGTTTTATAATTACGGTGACGGTACGGCCGTAGGGTGCCGTGTATTGACGCATTGCGGACACAAAGCGAAACATTCATCACGATTAATAATCATTTAACCGCGGACATTCTTCCTTCCTGACGGAGATTGATGGCAACCTACTTCCAGCATCAGTTTATGAGCTGAGCCGGATTCGCTTCTTTCCACAATTAAATATGTATCATCCGCCGCTATTTCGAGCCAACGATACTTTTCGTTATTTGGTACGAGTGTGTGCATGTGTTTCATTTATGATCTATGTCGGAGCTGCACGAAGGAGCTATAACAAAACGTTTTTGGTATCTGATATTAAAAACCAAATGTCTACGTGTCTACGAAATTCCATCATGATGTTAGAGTTTCATTGCGTCAAGTGAGATTTATTCAATGGTGAGAAGGGATTCACTCACAGTGTTGGATATGAACATACATAAGTTGTACACTAGCTGGCGCACCGGCTTAGCAGGTACTACCTGGAGAAGTAACTTGTCATGCGTGGGTTCATCGTTATGTTAATATGTTTTGGCACCATACCAACTGTATTGTGAATATGAGTAATTTAATATAATAGGTAACTAAACGTTAAGTACATACAAACGTATTCCGCTATATATTTTTATCTTTTACTGTCATGTTACTATTTTTTATTTATGCATCTTTATTTTAAGGATTGGCAACTATGCAAAATTACAAGATTAGCTTAGATATTATCTTGTTGCCAGTCATCTAAGAAATTTTAACGGAAAATAAAAAATTCAAACAGACTAGCCAAAATGCTTCTCATGTTGTGTATTGAAAATACTCAAAACGGTTTTGGTTGAGGAAACAAGGGTAAGTATATGAGCTGTTGATTGCAGATTTCATAATCAATCTGACCTGTAGTAAACTCTATTGCAGATTAATATCTCATTTGGGCCCAGTGCGTCAGCAATAGATAATATTAAATCGAAAAGGTGCATACTTACATTCGATTATATTATCGGCCAGCCTGACTCGTTATTAATTTTGTTTGGTTAGGAGATGTTATTAAGTTTCAAGCTGCAAATTACTCTCGTGTCGCGACTTTCTGGTCAGGCACAAACTAACCTAACCTAACGCTGCATTCAAACACGGGGCCAGGCAATAGGCTCCATACATGCTTATCCGTGCGCGTATTGGACACGTACTAAAAACATAATTATGAAGGATTACAATACTCAATGTAACTGTTAAGCTATAATTCAAATAAGTGAGCAGTCTGCTCCTACTAGCTCTAATACCGTATGGTTTGTCTCGAGTGAGGGTAGACTGATCGCGCAGCAAACGTAGATCCGTCGATTTTTCTTATATGTGAGAGTGTTGCGTCACAGGGCGGATTTAATCCGACGTCAGCTTACACTTGATGACGTGAGCACTCGACAAGGACAGCTTAATATTAAAGCCGGTCGTCGCGATTAACATCCGTAAGTACAAGGAATTATTTAGAAGGTAGATACTTTAGATAATATGTATTACGACTTTGAAAGCCACAGAACATCAGTTGATAATCGATACAGGATGCGTTTGATGCGTTTATATCGTTGGCATAAGTGATTGATAATACAGAAAGCTCAAAATGATCAAATATTCTACCTTAACCTATAAAATATTTTATAGGTAGGTATACAACGTTAATTGAAATTCAATAGGATGTGTCCGAGTATTTGTGAATCATATTCGGAGGCATAGCATCCATATAAACTCTATGTAACGTATAAAATAAGATTTTAATAAAATACACGAATTCAAATCAGTACAAATGCATAAGATAGTATGGTGTTCAAAAATATCTATGAACGCCAAAGCTGCACTTATTACGCTTATCGGTGAATATACCTTTATCTGTTGCCATGTTCAACATAGCAAGGTCGAAGAGCCAATGAGAACTGGCAAGAGACTCACTACGACTCGTTTTAATCTTCAAGCTTATAATATTACTTAACTTAAACATCATATCCTGTATCGACAGCTGTAACTGCTATATATGTTAAGGAATTAATTGAAGTGCGAAATGGAAACAAGGCTAATAAGATTAAGTAATTATTTGTTAAAATAATAATAATAATTGATTTTTTTTCTCTTCACAAAAAAGGTACATACAAATTTCATAATACAAGGATTTTACACAATGTTTTGACTGGTGCTTGTGATATGTATTATAACACCTGTGTTACGGCTCACTAGGTCCCCACTTTACTGAATATTATTATTTAAATTAATCAGCCGTAGAAAACGCTTAGAAAAGTTTAAAATACATATAAAAATTAACAGGAAAAATAGCAATTATACATTTTAAGAAAAAAGTACATTACTACTTATAATTTATAATTAGGTAGCATAGATTAATGACAAAGTACATACAATTTATTAAAATTTTAACATTTAAGGGACAAGAGTTGGTGAATGTTCAGTTTGTTTGTGTAATATGTGGGTTTTGTGAACGTTTTGTACTTGATGATTGTTGTGGATTTATGAGTGTGTATGTGTACGTTTGTAAGTATCGGATTGTAAATGTGCGTGATTATTCTGTTAGTAAGCTATGTATGAATCAATGCATAGTATAATCGATAGAATATATGTAATTTTGCTTTTAGTTTAGTTGGTGTAAAAGTGATTCAGTTTCTTTACAATTTAGCTGTTTTAACCAATTTGTCACATTTTTTACGTGTGTAAGTGCATGAGGTTTTTTGGTTATGTAGATAGGCGAATATTGGCATTATTATATAAGTATCCACCCAGATAACAAAATAAGCTTTGGGAAAGACTCGTATTTAGGATTCACAGGCAGATTTTGCCCTTCCTGCGCTTGTCTTTATTCAGATCCGGATTATAAGTCAGCTGGCTGTGTTTATTGAAGATTATATATTGGACAAAAGTCTGCCTAACTGACAAGGTGTCCCATTTCTTGTGGACGCCTACTGTGGGGTAGCGGAATGGAAATTGGCACCAACCGTTAGTATGTCCCGTTGTGCTCTTTCCACTTCAATTAGGTGAGTTTATGCTAAGCCTCCCCAAGAGGTGATACAGTAGGTAATTAATAAGTAATATAGAACAAAATATATCATTCTAATTATCGATAAATCAGCAACATGTCTAATGGTTCTAAAAATATAGATAAGCTTACGCATCCTCGAGATTAAAACATCAATATGCGGTTTAAAGGTAAGCGATTGATCTAACACTACTCCTAGATACTTTATAGTATCAGTCCTGTGGAGAGCTGGGCACGAGCAAATGGATGTGGTTTGTGCGCAGATGTGAGCGGTGATTGAGAAGTTAGTGGGAGCAACCAGGTGATTCCTAGCAGCGAAGATAATATATTTGGTCTTGGTCGTGTTAAGAGTCAGAAGATTTCGTTGGAGCCATGTGCATACCTGATTAATACCCAATTTTGAAAACATCTTTGGATGTATCACCATAAAAGAAGAGCGCAGTATCGTCAGCGAACATAAGTACACTTCCGTTTTGCAACTGGGGTTGTCACAGATCATTAATATACACCAAAAATAAAGTCGGCCCAATGATGTTACTCTGAGGAACCCCATAGTTTATAGATACCTCTTCACTGACCCAACTATCTATCTTTACTCTCTGGGTTCTATCACTCAAATAATCTTTAAGCAGATTTAAGGGCACGCCTCTTACTCCAATTTTCTCCAATTTCCGTAATAGGAGGGGGACAGAGACCGTATCAAATGCTTTAGTGAGGTCAAGAAAAACGCTGATGCATTTCTTTCTACTATCCAAGTTAGACGCGATTGAGTTGACAAGCTCAA
Source organism: Catocala fraxini (assembly GCA_930367265.1). NCBI lineage: Eukaryota > Metazoa > Arthropoda > Insecta > Lepidoptera > Erebidae > Catocala > Catocala fraxini. The sequence continues at coordinate 150,533 of OV884029.1, read as the reverse complement.
GTACCGCCATGTCTGTTGATTTGCCTGCGCGAAAACCAAATTGACTGTCAGAAAGAAGGTTATTATGCTCGGGAAATTTCGTTATGCCTTTGTTCATAAGGCGTTCTAAGTTCTTTGATAAGGTAGGCAGGACTGAGATAGGTCTATAATTATTGACACAGTCTCTGGCCCCACTCTTAAATATGGGTTTAATTTGTGCCAGTTTGAATGCTTTGGGAAAAACACCGGATGAGAGAGCAAGATTACAGATATGTCTGATAGGAGATACAAGCACAAGAGCGTATCGTTTGATTATCAGAGCTGATATTCGGTCTACTCCAACTGCGCAGTCACTCCTCAGGCCATTGATTAGTTCTGTTATCTCATAATCATCCGTGGGTAACAACACTAGGGAGTACCTAGACTGAAAAGACAGGTCCGGACTATCAGAATAGTTTTGGTTATTTGGTATTTCTTCAGCAATCTTTTTACCTATTTCAGCGAAGAAACCATTAACTTCGTTTAAAGACTTTTTGGGGTCGTTAGTGGATATAAGACAAGATGAGTAGTCTATTGTTTTGGTCGAGCCACTTATATTTTTGATAGCATCCCACAATTTCTTTCAAAAATCAACTCACAAAAGCCACAAAACCAAGTTCGTCCAGTCACAACGACGAGCACCCGACCTCAGATACGCTGCATGAGCCATAGTATTTATTCTATTAATTTCAGTGATTAAATCTATTACAATTGCGTATAGCTTACTAGTTATAATTATTGACTTAATATATAGGCGGTTCGGTATGTCTAAAAGTGGTCTCAAACTCGGTACGGCCGCAAACTATTATTCAGTTTATCACGGAATTTAAGTAGCAGCTCGGAGTCTCGATCGGTGATACAAATTGTCTCCAAATATGTGCGACCTAAACCATACCTGACGAAATGTATGTGTGTAATAAAACATTGCCAACAGGTCTTCAGTTGATAAGAGCCTTTATTATTTATCGGGTCTTTCTTAGCTCCTGTTGTGACTAACAGCATAATACTTGGTCGGTTGTGAGAAATGTGACCGATGAGGATAAATTAATATTAATATGATGTGTATTTATGTTATGTTTACATAATTTGCTGTGATATATATAGCACGCCTGTCAGGTTTCAAGTGTCCAGCAAATTATATTTAATAAATAACAATAGATTTGCTACTGCGTCTGTTTGAGGATTCTAGACCGAAAGAATTTAAATATATACGTAAGGTGAGTTTATGATTACGAGCCTTTATTTCTTTACCCATTGACCCGAGCTTATGTATGTATCTTATGTGGGGCCAGTCAGTGCAGACCAGCGACACTTCGACCCAGTGGGATCTTTTGTGCCGACACTCTCCCAATTGTCAATCAATACGCACATAATTTCGAAAAGTCATATAACTTCCGAAAGTCATAGGTGCGCGACGTGGGTTCGAATCCGAGACCCTCTGCATTGCAGTCTGTTGGTCTGCCCACTGAGCTATCGCTGTTCTTGAGCTTATGTATAATGTTCATATGATTAGATGTCCCGCTTGATCTAGTAACATCACTTTAATATTTTTACCTCTATCAGAACATATTGCAATTTTTTTAAATAATAGCTATTGCCTGCGGCTGTGCTAGCGTAAATGTTGAATAGATTAGGTTAGTTACAGTACCTACGTTTTCTGGATGAAAGGTACCCTATGTAATTTTTTGTTTCCCTGACAACGTGTATGATCGATTGACAAATAAGCGTGAAAACGTAACAAACAAACAGTCTCAAATTCGCATTTATAATATAAGATAGGATTAGGATTTCTCTTATATTCGTTCAAATTCGTTTCGTTCAAAGTCAAATAATTTATGTCCGTTAAAACGTTTATTTTATAGACAAGACAACATCAAAACATATATTAAATAATAGGTACACATATCTATAGAAGATGCAAACGATTATGTTATATATGTAATATTGTTATTATCTAAATGGATGTGCACGTGCCTATAATGTGTCCCAAGAAACAAAACTCGTATAATTAAAAATGTATTGATAGTGCCGCTCTTATACTGTATTATCTAAACATCTGAAGAGTGGAGGGGCCGTGATATTCGCATAAGAGGTTTCAAGCATCGAGGTATACCACAATCTTTTAGAGATTTAGGAAATATATAACTTATGCTAACTTACTAAATTTATCTTTAATTGTTACTTTTAGTATATAAGTTCTACCATGAAAAACAAACAGCTTTGTAGAATTTGCGTCCACCATACACGCGTTGTGTGTTGTGCACAAGGAATAATTAGCGTGTATACTCTAGCGCGTACTCGTCTCTTCAAATTCATTCATTAAAGTGCTTACTTATTTAATATCGGCAAATACAATGTTTGCTAGTGTCAGGCATAGAGCTACTCGTATTCTCTGCATTCTCACACATAACAATGTCAAAAATAACTTTTTAAACGTAGATTTTTAACATTTTTGGCACGAATGTTAAAGGAAATATCTCCTTCAGGAAGTACACACCCACAGCCGATGACTGTCCTATGACATTAATTTACTTACTTTCATAAACATTTAACGACACCAGATTTTACATTTTTTATTTTGTAACTAGCTGTGCCTGCGTTTTCACCCACGTTTATGGTTACTGCGTAATATAGCCTTCCTTGATAAATAGGCTATCCAATACAAAAAGATTTTTCAATTTAAACCAGTAGTTCATGAGACTAGCGCGTTCAACCAAACAAACAAACAAACTCGTCAGCTTTATAATATTAGTATAGATTTAATTTGTGCTTTTGATTAGAAACGTACTTTTTATGTTTGAGGAATTCTTTAGAGAGGCGTCTATCTTGTCTCAATCATCGATTAGAGGTTACGATCATGTATGGCTATTAAAGTTAAACGAATATGCAAAGTTGGATGTTGATGCCTTTAGACGTCGACAAGTAATGCCGCGAGGAGAGATTATACCATCGTTAAAATATATTGACACCGGTTATATTACATTTTAAAGACATGTAGGTATATGACCGGACGGAAGGTGTGTTAAACTTCAGCTCAATCAGTACAAAGCGTCACTAGTTACAAATTCAGTGGTGAGATTTGACTGAACTATCAAAGCTTGTTAGATGTCAACCATATGCACGCAATGAATTCGATCTTATTACGAAGAAATTCGGTCGAATTGAGATAAAACAGTGATATCCTAGCAGAAGACCGTTGGACTACCACGCTAGAGGTTCTGAGTTTGATCCCAAGGCTATATATATAATCTTTGACTTTTCGAAGATATGTGCGTATTAAATAGTTCATTATGGCTTGCATTACGGAAACATCGCGAGGAAATCTACATGTCTGAGAGATCAAGTATGCGCAGTACCAACTCGCACTTGGCCAGCGTGGTGAACTACGGCCTAACCCTCCTCACACTGAGAAGAGGCCTGAGCCTATTATTATTAAGAAGAAGCGGTTACATTAGAATATAGTTTACTTTTTTGATCCAGGTTCCTTAATATAGCACAGGTATACTTTTATTTTCAATGCTTGAGGCCATGGGGCCAATTCCCGGTCGTGCAAAGTTTTATTGGATTTTTCTATTAGAAGTTCTCAGTAGTGGCGTAAAGTCTGGAGCTGCACATTGTAAATGCATAATATAGGCGCTCCTATTACGTGGCACCTGGAACTATATCTAGCGAAATGTCCGTTTAATATACCTCTGTCCTCCGGGGTTAGAAGCGTAAGGCTGTATATAAAGTATTGTTATCTTTTTAAACTCACACAATATCCTCATGATTTGTATATAATATGTTGCACAGCTTATATTGGCGGTAGCTAAAACGAGTTCAATCCGATGAACTACCGTATGTCAATGTTTGCTTGCTCGCCGCTAGCCGACGATAAACGAAATTTCGTCCGAACCGTCGTTGTTCTTGCGACAACGGTAGACCTCCCTGGGCGTATGTAGGTCAACGGGCGGCCGTACTTAATTGGACCGAGAAAAAAACAGCGAGCTTGTGCCCAACACCAGCACCGGCACACTGATGACTAATGATCTCGTGAATCTTTAAAATAGACCCCTTTGTTTCAGCACGACGGTGAATTAGAAAACAAGCCTAATTAGAGAATCAGTGACACTTGCTTCAGACTAATTATAATTAACTAATTGAAGTCTGCTGAAACGGCAATACATTGTAACATTATAATTAGTTGTATTTGTCTCCAATGATCTTGATTAGGACAAGCATGCCTTTCGGATATTTTTGTTACAATTTGTTTACTGTCACGTTAGTTATTCTCAATATATTAAGAAATTGATCTCATACGAATGTTTAGCAGAGTCACGTCGTATTTAAGCTTAAGCTCGTTAAGTATTGGCATCACCATAGGGTCTAGCAGGATAAGATAGGGTTAGCGGCCCCAAAAACATAAATTAAAAATAACTTGTGTGGTAACATTGGCGAGGCACAAACTTACCATTGACACAAGTTCAGCCTCTCATTTCGCTGCGTTCTGGAAATAATTGATCAAATAGACGCTAGAGCGGGCATTTATCAAAACTGTATTTTTAGAGTTGTTCATTGTTTAGCTGTTTCGACTTGTTCTTCAAAAATGTTGCTGTTGTCAAAATCAATGTCTTACTTACATTTTTAACTACTTACTACCTCACTTACTTATTTTGAAAGAATACTCATATTATAATGGTGTATAGATTATTAAAAAAGTTTAATCAAAAGATAAATGTGAAGTCATTAGTGCCCATAACAGTCATAAGAGTTTTTTTTTTGGAAGTGTTTTACCCTCTTTTATATTTTTTTTTTCATTAATAAATAGGATATAAATATTCTATAAAAATATATATAATGTAGACTAATATTTCTTCTAATGAATAGTTTTTGTTCCGTTAGTGTAGCTGCAATAGCTTTTGAAAAAACAGTTTTGATAAATACCCGCTCCAGCGTCTATTTGATCAATTATCTCCAGAACGCAGCGAAATGAGACGCAGAAATTGTGTCAATGGTAAGTTTGTACCTCGCCAATTTTTTTTCAAAATATCTTTTTGGGGCCACTTGCCCTATCTTATCCTGCTAGACCCATTATATAAAGTCATTGTTTGTCTCGTATGTGAAAATAGTGCATTAGTGCTCAGATAAATTTTATATGAATTTTATCATCGGCGTTGTGGACAACGCGATGCTCACTTGATATGTTCAAGCACGCAGTGTACGGCCATACCTACAGTCTAGATATGATATGATTATGAGATATGGTTGAGTTGTTTTTGATTTAAATCCTTACAAACATACAAACAAAAATCATATCTTTCTTCGTTATAATATTAATATAGATAAATAATCATAGTTAATTGTATCCACGACTAACGGATAAATAAATATACTTAAATTACATTCCGCCTCTTAATCTCTCAAATTGATAGACTAATCAATAGGCAAATTAATCAGGCTTATTATATATAATATAATATTCTATCACATACACACAACACCATCTAGCCCAAACTAAGCACAGCTACAGTACTATGGGTATTAGACAATGGATAAACATACATATGTATATACTTTTTTTTTGTAAATACGTACATATCATATATAGAAACACCCAGACCAAGACAAACACCCATGTTCATGTACACAAATGTTTGACTTGTGCGGGAATCGAACCCGCGACCTCGGGCGTGGCAGTCGGTTACACTAACCACTACGCCATCGAGGCCGACGAAATATGAACTAGACTCTACCTATAAGAGCTAGGTACTTTTCTAAATCACTAGACTTTAACAAAAAGCGATTTATTAACAGTAAAGTGTGGCAGCACTAAAAGTTCAGGTAAAAGGTAGGCTTTTATGCTTTAACAGAATTGGATGGCGCGCGAGTGAGTCGGTGCGTCGATATCCCAACGATTTGGCGCCGTCCGCCCGACGGTCTACCTACCAATTTTTTTTTGGTTCCGTTATGGTCATACAGAATTAAATTGGTGCCAACGTGTTTAATTTAATTAATTAAACAGTTTGTTTAATTTATAGGCCTACCAACTAACGGCATTGTCCCTTGGCTTCTATAATTTTTTGTATGAGGGTGAGTTCGAGTGTTGCTGCTAAACGGCCGTCACTGTCAGACTATTCTCCCTCTTGTTACTCTGCAGATGTAATACCCACTACTAGGTTCCAGATAATGAAGCGTGCTAAAGTCAACATATTATATCCCACAAAAAATACCAGCTAACCAATGACCAAACTAAGCAATAAATTTGTGATCTGACGACCTTCATTTTAAGTACTTCGATTGGTGATAGGTTACTTTTATAAGTTCACAGGTGTAGGGTGTTTTTGATCGTTTATTTGATGCAGTAGCCACATCTGATAATATAGCAATACACTGTTTGACATATTGTTGAAGTAAAATGGCTTGGCAGCTTGGCTCTTCTTTCGCAACATTTATTTAAAAACATTTTAAGTATAACATAAATTAACGCTCTCTTTTTTGTTCATAAATAATGGTGCCGTGTTGCCAAAAAGGGTCTCCAGAAATGCTGTGCCTTTTGCTGACAACGCAACGGCTTGTTCTTTTATAAGACTGGCATAACACAGCCTATAAAAGCCGCCTGCCAGCCTATGCGTTCATGCGGTAACCGCTTACCACCGGGGGATTCGTATGTTTGTTTGCCACTTTAATGGCACAAAACAAGTATAATGATTAGCAAAAGTACCTACCTAATAAAATAATTTTCATACGTTTATAAATTGTTTAAATAAATCAAATAAGTTGTTTTCACAATTAAGAAAGTAAGCCATGGTCCACCACGCTTTGAGAATATGCAAGGTTCCCCATGATATTTTCTTTTATCGTGAAAGCGAGCGATAATCAACTATTTAATATGCACATCACTTCGATAAGTCAGAAGTGGGTGCCGTAGGATCGAACTCGAGACCTTTGCTTGGCAGTCCAACAGTCGAAGTTATCGATGCTTTAGAACAATTTCAAAACTCGATTGTGTGTTTCTTCTAAGCAAAACAAACGTTAAATTAGATGACGCAACTCATTCAAGTAATCGTTATTAATAACAGCTTCCAAAATAAATACTTCTAACCTTGGGCAAAGTAAGGCTTGCCTGAGCAGAAACAATAATTTTAGTATACGTAATTCTTGGGTAACCTTTCTGAATAAATTCTTACACTATTTGTTATGAAACGAGTTTTCATTCACTCCATGTATTCCTTAGGTAACCGTAACGTTTTCTATTTGAAGTTTATACACAATCTCACGGTTTCGAAAACAATTCCTTATGACGGTAAAACGCGCTTTGCTGAAAATGTTTTTGCAGGCGCTACGAATTATTGGCGTTGATTTTTGCTGTAGTATTTTTACTCTTCCCTCGTTGTAACCATTTTATGAGTCCATATGTTTATATTTTAAAAATTAATATCTTAAGATGGTGTTTATTTTGACAGATTAAACTGGCTTAAATGACATTTTTGATAAACAAACAATGTTATACTTAAGGGTTATTACGATATTAAGATACCGATATGATATGTAAGACTATACTGATAAAATGTCGCTTAGCCCTTTTAGGTCCACGCAACAGTGTATTTAATTATGAGTCCCTGAGGTACTTTATATCATGTGAGTTACTAATATATTATGTGAAACTATTCAATGCGGCAAGTGCGGAGGCCGCGGTGACGGTGTCGATGTCGTCACGTCTATCATAGTTCACAGTAGAATACTTGGCGACTTACTTAGTGCTTAGTTGTGTACTTCTATTTAATGCCGACTTAATTGTGTAAAGTTTACTTATACCACAGATAATATAATACTATACTACAGTAATATAATGTTGATATATAGGGTGCTATAACAAGTATTTTGTCTTGACCTTTGAACGTCGTTTGTGTCTCCATTATGGAAATAACTTTCAAATAGATTAGACATCTTCAATACCAAGGTTTCGTAAAAGATGACATTAATTTTACTTTATTTTTTATTCATCTATATTGTTCTATATGTTTTATGATGCTTTAGTGATAATTTTGCCAGTCCTCGACATGAAGCCTGATTCTACACCGCCACAAAAAAGAAAATTATAGAATTCTATTTATTATAAAAATAAGGTTACTTTGTCATTAAAATAATGAACAACAAACGAGCGGCATCGCAGCTCTGCAACGCTGAGTCGGTGGTGTGTGCAACTAGCGGTCACACGCAGTGGAGCGATCCACTGCGTGCTGAATGTGTAGATCCAACGCGTCCTAGCAAAAGTACAATAAATATTTAATATAAAAGAACGCAAAAAGGGTAAAGATAAATTTAAACGTGTCTGTATAATTAATTAATGTCCTCCAGACCGAATTTCAGTCATGGCGGCCAATCTTAACGGAGACTGGCCATCTGCACAGGAGATATTATAGTGAACAAGTATGTGCGCAAACACAAGTGCACTCTCTGTTCTCTAACTCTCATGATCCGATGCGACGGATAATCCGACACGACTGGAGAGAGATCAGGCGCAGGACCAACGGCTTTACGTGCTTTCTGAAGCACGAGGGTGTCTAACACCGCCAACTTCCTAACTCCGGCCTCGTATTGAGATTTCTTAACAGAAAAACCCAATAACATTTTGTTGGCCCGACCCGGGATTCGAACCCGAGACCTCATGCATAGCAGTCGCATTCACTACCGCTGCGCCACGGAGGCACGCGTCTGTATAAATGTACATATGATCAACATTTTTATTTTGCCGAAGCACGTCTTGCTCGAGTTCGAGGACAATAATATTAATTATTAGTTCTATTTCCATTGTCATTTGATCGGCGCACGCCGTAACCCAAACAACGAACACATATAATTTCCTCGCACAGAAACCACCACAAGTCGTCCACAAACAAACAGCTCCAACGTTATAATTAATAGCATGTATTTCGATTTCCATTGATAATCGTTTCATAAATTGAATTTCATTCTGTCGATAAATAAGTTTGGAATGAAACGATACACAGAACAGTTAGACCGATGATTTGATTTAATTATTGCTACTTTAAGTAAAGAGTAATACGTGTGGTGATTGACTTTAACCAACTACTATTATTGTAAAGAAGGAAAATTAAGAAATTAACATGTAATGCAACATGCAACCTTAGATATCGTAATGTTTACAAATATTGTATGCTTACATGTCGCGTCCAGGCATTGTATTGTTCTATTCAGATATCAGTAGGATTCATTGTGAATGAGAGATAATGACTGCTGTAATATGTGCATAGATAGAGAAACTTAATTGACATGTTACCTAAATTCCTTGAAAGTTTACTTTCTTTTTCAAATGAAGTATATTTGTATTCAATCGGAAACGGTTGGGAGATTATCAGTCGTTTGATTACCCATTGATTGATTCGGTGTGTTCGGCGTACAAAACAGTGTTACATGTCGCGTCTATTGGATGGTAGTTTAAGTGTTAGCTACTACTAGTGGGTCAAATGGTGTAGGTTTGTTTTATAAGGACCATAAAGTTGTGTGATCCATAAAATTTTTGCCGTGGTCAGTCCCCTGCGATACAGGAATCATTATTCGTTCTCTTCTCGAAAAATATAAACCTATAAAACCTTAAGAATATGGCGAGAAACATATCAAACAGCATTTTAAATTAAGTTTAAATCAATCGTGCTCAGAGTTCTTAGCGTTGCAGTGCACTCGCGAGTATATTGGTGACTAGATCGTAGACTTTCTTAGAGCCAATGGCAGCTCTTTTCCGTGAGTGTCTAGTATCTTACAATTTTCTCGTACCTTAAACTAAGCTTTAAAAGCTATTAGTAGGTAATGTATCAGCTGCACTCTACAACTGGGTACTAGTTTAATTACTGCTAAAGCAGTTTACGGGCCGGTGGAACAAGTTATGCCGCTTAGGAGTGGATTTTAAAAGCATGGCGACCATTTATTTGCCGCTTACTTGCTCGCTCGTTAGTTGCACTGAACTTCGTTTTATTCTTGTTTATGAACTGTCCCACTGTAGGGCACTTGCTCTTATATTAGGCACAGCGCCGTTAGCATTTGGCACATCTTCAAAATATGTGCATAACGCATGTATCCTTATAACATCTTGGTTGTAACTTTAACTATATGATATGCACATATCATCGATCCATATCCGTCATTCGATGGCGCAACCGGTCACTAGTAATATAAGTATTCTTGTTTTATGTCCATCTATGTACCTATATCAGGCGACTAACATTATGAGGTAGGTAAAATAATTTTTTGGTGCAAAACCGAATCTAATTTTCTTTAGATAAGTATCACGTTGCCTATTTGAACTTTGGTAAATTTTGAAAGATTCCACAAGTCGAAGATAAAACCTCATTTTACATGAATAGGCATGCTGTTACTGTTCGGTAAAATAAATCTTTAGTAAGAGGTTATTATTAAGGTCCTGTGCCAACGTGTAATTTTTACAATCAGGACCTTTCTCTACTTTTATGTGAGGTTCATAACATTTTCATAAATTGGAGTAGAATACAATGAAAATAATATAATCAGTGGAATGCATTTCTTTTGGCAAAACTAGTTCGATTCCCGTTTATTTTCTTCGAGTATCTTTGGATGATGTCCGTCTATATAAGATAAAATAAAGTCTATTAGTTACAATAATATTACTTTTATCAATAATATTGTAACTAATAAACAACGTTTAACTAACATTGTGGGTCTAAGATAGCCTCAAGTGGCACTTGGTGACGTGTTGACGTCTCCCGGCACAGACCGAGGCTTTGAGCTTATACGCCTGCTACTCTTTAATAGCTAGCGCGTTATAAGGCCTCGGTAATGGAGTCACAGGTCTAACAAGGCGATCTAACGGCATCTAATTCTTGTTATAAATATTGATGTAAGCTTATATTATGTAATAACTACAACCTACTTAATATGCACACAATAATATTTAGGTATACGGGTAAAATTACCTTCACAAGCGCCAAAGGCATAATTACCATAGCTCTAAAATTTGATACCGAATGGATATTAATGGATTTCTGTTGCATTCAGTGTAATTGGTTCAATTTCTGATTGAAAATGGGATACACAACAAAACATTATATCCGTTATTTGTAAGTAAATAGCGCGGCGGTTTTATGGATGTTTATAGTGCATTACTTTACCAGGTAACTGCTTTTTTGTTCCAAATAAGTATATAGAGGGTCCTGCTGTACTATCCTGATATTTACCATGTAGTTCGGGGATCGATTCCTAGGTCTGACAAAGGTTTTCGTGTTTTTGCACAGAGTATGGGAATGTGCCCCGAGACGGCGAACAGCTCGCTCCCAAATATGAGGAACTTCAAAACCCAGATGGAAATATGCGGGTGTCGAAATAAATATCTGCTTACTCCTATGGGAATATACATATATGTGTATTATTAATATAGTTATGTATGAATCCATTTGCAAATGAAAACGCACTCAATGCGGTGCTCAGTCACCCTTTGCACGACAGAATAAACCGCCGAGTCAGCGCGCATGACGAACAGAACCAATTACCTGACTCCTCAGTCCATCGTCGACACGTCATCAAAGCACGTGCGACTCGTGAACAGTATTCACTGCAGAGATTTCCAATCCTGTGAAGATATGACAGAGTCGCGGTGTGGCACGCGAACGACACTCATCATACAGTAACGCGGTGATCATATAGTGAAGAGATAGCGGTTCTAAAAGCGGGCAGATGCAGCTGAAAAACATTTTGCTCGCGATTTCGATTAGAGTACAGTATTAAAGATTGATGTTTTGAAAATTTTAGCATCATGTATAAGGTCTTAATATCTTGGATCCTAAAGAAAAAACAAGTATACACTATTAATACATAGCAGAAAGTTCATATAGGTATTTCCACTTCTACTTGGCAACTTAATACGTAAGTCGTGTCCGCAAATAGAGCTATGAGTGCGTCTGACTGGACCTGCCCCTGACCCGCGTAGGAAGGATGTTTGTCCTATTTCCGTTAGATCCTGTGACGTCAGTGCTCGCTCCGCCGCTTAATATAATCGTGAGTAAAGTGGCCACTTAGCTGCTGACACATAATGTATAGCCGCGCTGCACCGCGCACGGGTTATCTGCGCAGATTTATGTGACATATTCGGTAATTAGAAAACGCTCTCCATGTATTTATGCGAGCATCGCGCTAACGAATCCGAATGTAGACTTTATTAATATGTACTTACTCGTATGTAAGTATGTGCGGTAATGCGACTGAGTTTGCACGTTAATGGCTGCATTTAACTCGTAACATACGGCGCTAGTTATGGCCATAGAAACTGCTTCAATAGATCATTAAATTGGCGAACTATGGTTATTGACTCAGTATAATTGGCAAATACAGGTGTATATTTTTCAAGTCGTAGATAGGTTGTCTGTTTAGAATAGACATTTCAGGTGAACTTACACTTACCAAATTATTATTCAATGACTTACATATGTATGTATGTAACAAGAAATGGTATTTGGCCATTTAATTATTTTCTTTTTTATTTCTGGCCTAGGTAGTAATGTAGGCAAATAATTATATGTATGTAGTCACTGATCGGTACGTGCATGTCAGCTGACGGTAGGTTAATAAGTCATTTCGCAAATAATGAACACACGAAAGACACGAAGCCTGCACAGAACAGAGACGTACTAAGTAATTCACAGACAGTGGGTCTGTTGAATGTTATTATATTACTAGATGTTGGCCGCGGCTTTGCTCGCGTTATTGTACATTTTTTCAATAAATGTCTATCCCTCGGGAACAGTAAGCAGGTCTAGTAAACATTGAACTCGTGGTTTGGCTAAAATTTCTAACTGCTCAATTAACTCCATACCCTTGCTCAACTTACCTTACTTATGGGGTACGTTAAGCACCTCTGACTTTCTTTATTTAAATGGCTGTAGCTCTTAAATGCGAATTGTTATAAATAAATTACTATGGACACTTTTGGAAAGGGATAAATTACTAACCTATCATTATGTATAACAAGACATTAAGACTTATCGTTGAGGAGTTATGACCGCTCAAGTGATTTTAATATCAAAATTAAGACTGGAAAATAGTACAATATGCGCCAGTTAAAAAGGAGGGAGTACCAAAAGCGTTTTCAATCGATAGTGCTAGAACCGACGCCGCGGCGCTGATGTGCTATGAACACTTCCTAAACTACGGACATGACTCACCTTTCCCCTCTCGTACAAAAAGGCTCACTATTCTGCAGCACAAGGTGCAATGGTGAGTGGTCGCCTGCAGGCAGAATAGCGTCTTCCTCATTTATTTCTGAAAACTACTTACTGAACTTACACTACACAACGTTGTTTGTCTGTAATCCTCTGTAAGATGTAGAAACTTGCAACTGTAAGTTATACTTCTGATTCAACTGTTTTAAAAATATTTAATTACATTTTTCAACGATTAAGTGCTGTGACAATCCCCTAGAGAAGACCCAGTAGTGCTCAAGCTGTTTATCATTCAGCGTTAGTTGGATGAGTTAATAAGGGAAATGGAATATAAAGACTTGTGTACACACTTCATGTGCTGCTGAACAGGCTCGCGGTTAAGTTGGATATGAAAAGGATCTTTGTGACACAAAGGAATGTTCTTATTTCAGTGACTAATTAACGCAACACAAAAGGGTGATCGTCCTACCTTTTAAATGAGATCTAAAATTTAATTCTGCGGGTTGTGGTAAAAAAATGCGCGTAACTCATCTGTAGACACAAAGAGAATTTAAACATAGCGTGTAACACAATTGTTCTTATGCTTAAGAGCCATCACGATTTTGATCTAATATTGCAAGTAAATGCAAAAATACTTTATTTATTATATATGTTGGTGAGCGGGTGGTGCGCTGTGAGCACGACACAACTTATGGATATGGTTGTGTTACTTTAGCTATTTATGGTAAGGGAAAAGGTGTGATTATACAGTTCTTCAGTGGGAATACTGCGCACGCGCAAATAATACTCGATAGAATTAGGCTGTTTGGGTTCTGTATTCTTTACAGAATTAGAATTAATATAGGACGAAAAAGAAAAGCAGTACCTACCCTTTATATATGTTCGGCATCGATGACTCGAAAGGCCAGTGTCGCATATTTGGATGACTTATATTGCAATCGGTCAATATCGATCTGTGACTATTAATGTTGTCTAATCCTCTCTTCATGTCGAGAAACAGAAACAAGATGACGTCATATTTAGCGGCACAGATACTCTCGTATGATGTATTGATCTCTTAAAAACTTTGATAAGGAGGTGCTAAATGAGATTGGTTGTTCATTAAATATACTATGTATATTTAATTGTATGTAAAGCAAGTTGATTGCCTTTTATCTGAAAATGTTTATTGAATGAATAACGCCTTGCTTCATAAACCATAGCTTACGATGGCAAGAATTGAGGTAAGCCTGTTGAAATAGCTGTAAGAAATCGGTGGATCGGTATTGATAGCCGTATGTACGAGGCTTTGCGACTAGATACGTGGAGCCGTGCAGGAGACGCAACACTTCAGACTAAACCTAATTAATTAAAGCTCTCAGTATTTCTGCTACATAAGGTATAGCGAGTTTTAGTTTAGAAATATTAGAAATTGCCTTTCCGTTTTATTTATTTGCATGTCTTCATCAAGTTTCTTTACATCTGTGTAACGTTGCCTGGACTATGCATTATAGATTTAATTTGTATTCTTGTTAGTAGGAATGGGTACACAAAACTTGTGTCCCCGCAGTCGTAACTCTAAATTATAACCATTGGGCTACGACCGCTCACTTGTAACTAATTTAATATGTTTTTATAACTTTGCATACATAAAAGTTAAAGCTAATGTAAACTTACACGTATGTACTGTATATTGCAAATGTTGTGTACAAATGTGACTGGATGTCAGTTTTACTCATTGTGTACTATTAATATTAAGACTGTTATTTGTAATATGCTAATCTGTTATCTGTTTTTGTACCTACTAAATAAAATAAAAATAAATACCTTAGGAACATCTAGAAAGCATTTATTTAATCTAAACAAGCAACTCTTACCTGTTCTTGTAAATTCTGTATAATTATTGAGGTATTAATAAACATTTGGTGTAATAGAGTATATTTTCACGGCGTGTAAGTAAACGTTTAACGCGAGGGCTAGCCTTGGCCCTGGCAGACGAAACCTAAAGTCGCCCTGTTTTAACCCTTTACTGAAGCAGCATATACAACCACGTATGTATAAATAAAAAGGCAAATTACATGATATATATCGAAAAAGGCTTTATAAATAAAAGTTTATAAAGCCTTTTTCGAACTAAATTATAATCGCTGTATATGGCAATCGGATGCAAAGTCCATTGAATGTAAGATTACAATATACTACTTGTAAACATAAAATGATTGTTAAACTTATTTAAAATTTAGATTCATTATAAAAATATTATTCATTAAATAAATAAAATCTTTATATCATCATAAGTTTGAGTAGTTTTAAATAGGTTGGACACAGGGTCCTTTTGGACAAGCACAAACTAAGCCGGTTACAGCATCTGTGACTGATGTAGTACTGCAACATTGTTAGGTTCCTTACCTGGTAGTTGTGGCGCTGTAACCCCAAGCCCTGACCTCGGATGACACATTTAGTGTTAGAGGTTTGCCAGGTTGTCGATGTCGTACATAATGTACGTTGATAAACTTCGGGTCCATCCATAATAGTAACTTAGTTGTCCTTGTCAATAGAATCATCGCTAAATGAGTTTCTTCTTGTAAGTGAATCAAGTTTCTAGTAAGAGCTCCTTACTAGGGATTTCGGAGAGCACTCTGAGAGATTTATAAAATTAGCTAAAAGGTTAGCAAATAGATTATCTTCTTCAAACTCCACTTTATTTTTTAGACTAGTTGATCAATAATTTTATTACACGCTTTTATTTACTTTGCGGTGTTAGTTGATATGTTCTGCTCAAATTGTTGTTAATTCAGTGTTGATTTCTCGACTCTTAGCTAATTACGCTAAAACTATGCGCGCGCGTTTTAGGGTGACTAAACAATCCCATGACTGTTGCCACAAACCAATAAAAAAGATGAAAGTATTGATATACTCTTGGCAGGATCGTTTCCTGGCAGCACAGACTTGATATAGATATTAGAAAACAGTTCCTTTTTTAAAATATAGCCAATGTAGCTCCGTCATAAAATAGATTTCTAATGGTGAATGAATTTTTAAAATCGGCTGTGTAGTTCTTGAATTAAATCCTAACAAACAAACAAAATTTCAAATCTTTCCTCTTTGTAATATTAGTATTACAATGGGAAGGGAGAGAGTTCCTGCAATATATTATTACATGGTCAATTTAAACTAACTACACAAATGAATGAGAATTTAAATGAATAAGAATTTTCTTTGAGAATGGGAATCTGGTCTTTGGCTTCAGGCGCTTCCATCGTCCAATATAGGTACCATGTTGGACGATACCACTTTCCGCCTCGCCACTTGCCTCCGTTTAGGTGTTTCGTGTGTTTCTCCGCATTGCTGTCACTGTGGAGAAGCTGTCGATAGCCTCGGACACCATGGACTCTCTTGTAGCAGAAGTGCTGGTCGAATCTGAATCTCTCGGCACGCTAATCTTAATGACATAATACGTCGTGCTCTTGTCACTGCTGGCGTTCCAGCTGTACTTGAACCCAATGGCTTGGTACGTGACGATGGGAAGAGACCGGACGGAATGTCATTGTTGCCTTGGAAGATGGGCAGGCCTTTGGTGTGGGACGCAACATGCGTTGACACCCTTGCGCCATCACATCTTCCAAGTACTGCGGGATGTGCCGGCGCTGCTGCTGCAACCGCGGAAACCCTCAAACGGCGCAAATATAGTAATTTAGTTGGAAATTACATTTTTGAGCCGTTTGGGGTGGAAACTCTAGGTTCATGGGGTCCGAGCGCTCGTATTTTGTACAGGGAGATCGCAAAACGCCTGATCGACGTTTCGCGTGATCAGAAGGCTGGTCTTTTCTTAGCCCAAAGAATCAGCATTGCCATTCAACGTGGCAATGCTGCCAGTCTTCTGGGCACGTTACCAGTTGACAGCGATGCTGAAGAATTCTACGATGCCTAAACCATTTTTGTAAATATTTAGTATTATAATTATTTGTGTTTTTGTAATTATGTTAATTATGTTATCTTTTTTAGTACATTTGTAAATATAGGTTACATGTATATTGTATATAAAGTAAGTTGATTAAACGGTTATTCATATATATAAAGAAATCTAGATGCTACAATTATATATAATTACTAATAAAAATGTACTACACAAAAGACAAAAATATCATTTTGGGTGCCGTCGTTAACAGAATTGTCAGAAATATACGTTCTTAAGTGTCGTATGTATGTATGTATTTTAAAACAAACGACAAAGTGATTATGCTGAAGGATTACTGCGCAAAAAAAGTCAAACGTTTAAGTAAATATTTTATAATCATAAAATGCAAGTTGCAAACAACAAAACATGTTTTACATTTTAGCTGGTGCCTCCGTAATAAAAAGTAATATATAATCAACTTTAGCGAGTACTACGACATTTTTGCTTCATGCCAAAATGATAGTGACTATTGAAGTTTTCACATCGATGCGCCTTTTGTAGGCATATCTTGACATTTGAATGAGCTCGTTGAAAAGACCGCGTTGGCGATGATTTCATAATAAAATGCTGCAGATCACTTGAAGCCTTACTGAAATACTTCACCCTATTGAAGAGCACATATAACCGTTGTTCGTGGTAGCTTGCAGTTTTCTGGACTTAAAACAAAAACACTTGTATATGACGCAGTAATATAAATTCTAGTATAATCTAGATAAAAACTGGGTCTACTAAGGTAATTTAATAACGGCAGTGAGATTCAAACGCTGAGTTGGTAGTCGATTTCTGGATATGTCTAAATTATGTTAGCAATACTTACTACTCACCGGGTTCTATAATTAATCTTAGTATTAAGTTTATATTGTAATGGAGCTAGTAAATAAGTGCATTTCAGCCAGAAGTAGTCACTGTTGAGAGCGCACCTATGGAGGTATTTAATATTACGATACACTTCGCTTTTCCAATCGTTAACGAAAACATTAAAATTTACAATACATCTCATATCACACAGTGACGGCTCAATGGTGACGTAATCAAACAGGCGATAAACAATCTGCATCATTGATTCATACATTAACGTCATTGGACGTCAGTTGTCAGAGTAGTCAGTCGGCGGCACGCGACGCCAGTGCCCATCATTACGCTTAACGACGTCACAGAGTCCCGCCTGACAGGCAGACGGATGGGCAAGTGGGTCATTGTCGCGGACGTGTGTGCTTCCATGTGACGTGATACCTCAATGACAGGTTTAATGATTGCATGTAAAATTGGAAATTGGTATTCAGCGGTGAATTTCATTTAAGGCGGAAAATAATGATTGCGTCACTTCTATTATATACACGTTTGTCCACGTGGTTGCCTTATTTTTAATTAAGGATATGAGTAAAACTGATAGTAGCTCTAGTGACGAGCAGTGCTTCGTGGTTGAGAGTAGCCTTGTAGTCTTCTATGCCACTCCCAGTTCACGTCTTGTAGTTTTAAAGTGTAAAATATGTCATATATCAATATGTAGTTTATGCTGGATCATCAAATTGTAAGTTTTTTATTTACTATTTGATTTCCTTATAAATTATAATAAAAGTCATCTTATGTGGCTTTTATGCGGATGCTAACCAAGGTTTCTGATGGGCAAGGTTGATGAGGTTTCAGTAGTACATACTTATGACTATGAGCCCTAACCCTGTGCATTTAATATATATCGCAGTGCTTGTATTAGGCCATATTTATTAATTTACAGAAGCGTTGAAACTCTACGGGGAGAGACTCTCAGAATGGGAGAGGAACGAGATCAGGAAATATCCGGAGGTGTGGTTCCTGGGGCTGGAGGCCAACAAGGTGCAGGCGCGCTCCAACCTGCCCAACAACTGTGGCTTTGATGACGAGAACGGTAGTTACAACAAGGTAACGAACAAACAACACACACTTTACTTTCTTTGGTTGCGAGCCACAGTAGATACATAGAAGACAGAAAGTCAAGAAGAGAATATTAATGGTAGTGTTAAAAACATTATCAGCTCTGATTCATAACTTCGTTTAATGACAGCTATAGACAGTTCTCTCTTTCTGTTTTCTTACGTTAATAGTCCCTATGCCCTAGCATAGGCCGGGACTGTAGCGCTCCGTAACCTGCGTCGTATCGAAGTTACGGAGCGTTTATCACGACTTAATCAGAATCTTGTCGGGTTCCACAATTATCCAGTTCTTGACGCCTATTCAAAACTACGTTTTGTGATATAGGGCAATAAGTCCAAGGGTTGGAGGCGGTTTGATTATTAAAGTACCGGTTGTTCAGCAGTTCAGCGCAGTAAGAGCGCCATCACTCCTTCCACTTTTATGTAAAAAATAGTTCCACAGAGATTCTTGACGTAGGGATGTAATTATGTTATGTGTTGTGTGGCTCTCGTACTTACTCCTGGCAGCATAAATATAAGCTTTTGGACCTCCTCTGTCTTCAATTTGGTATATAATGGTGACAAACTGATGACTGTGCCGGGCCTTGATTACAGATCTCTCTGTATTTTTACGCTAATGATAATAAAATAGCACGTGTCACAAATGTGTTTAGAAACTTTAAAATTAATTAGTTTTTAAACAAAATTTGATTCGTACGCGGAAAAATTTCATATCCATGCTTCTAAAATGTTTAGCTGATCAAATAAGATACCTGACTAGAATGTAAATTCAAAAGTACTTTACATATAAAAAGATGTAAACCTACCTGCCCAGTTTTATTGAAACAGTAAAACGTGGAGAATAACAAATGACTCCAATGGAATGCTAAGTAGATATCGAAAACGAAATTGAAAGAACGGTATTATTTCAAATTAATTGCCCAAAAGCTAAGCGCAAATTATATTCTGATGAATTTTTAAAGCCTAAAATATTGTGGAAAGGTCGCAGACTGGTCTCAGCGCGATTCATGACTTGAATATTATATCACTTAATGTTCATTCACTCGAGTGTGGTAGTACCTATTTAACTTTTAGGGCCAGTGTCGTTATTTATATATTTATAGAATGCCTGAGTTAATTTTGATGTGCTTTTATATAATGAGAGTAGATTTCAGAAATTAATATACATATGTATATACAGCATTGAGAAACACATTGATTACGCAAAAATAGATTAGAGTTTTGCAAAGTTTATTTATAAAATGACGTAACAAATATTAAATAGTAAGTTTATATTGTTACGCCCCACGTTTACTACATCAAATATTTTAGTCCGTTTCATGCCATCTGCATCCTTCAAAGCGCAATAGTGAGTGCTGCGCTTATGTGAGACCGTACACAAGAGAAGTGCAACGACCAATTTATTTGTATAAGTTGATCCTTAATTAATAAAATTAATTCACTTTGGTTCCAGCAAATCCACGACCACATAGCCTACAGGTATGAAATCCTCGAAGTCATCGGAAAGGGATCATTCGGTCAGGTCATCAGGGCTCACGATCACCGCTCCGGCAGCCAAGTGGCCATTAAGATCATCCGCAACAAGAAGCGGTTCCACCACCAGGCCCTCGTCGAGGTCCGGGTGCTGGACCACCTCAGGCTAAAGGATAAGGACCAATCGCACAACGTCATTCACATGCTCGACTATTTCTATTTTAGAAACCATTTGTGCATCAGCTTTGAGCTTATGAGGTGAGTTTTAGTAATATATATTTTTATATTCTTTATCAACTTCGATATCAAATCAATCGAATCAATATATCGAATCAATCGCCCCATTTCCGTAAATCAATAAAATAATCGTGTTAATAAAACGCATACTAACAAGACAAGACCATGCTAGCTATATTAGTTATTTGGCTGCGGCCTTCTAAAGGGCTCACGAGATATTGTTTGGATCTTCAAATTAATAAAATGTTGACATTATATTTATAATAAACGTAAATTATTGATACACGCTGCACGAAATTTAAATGAAAGACAAAAAGTGGTTTCAGCCATTGTCCATCTACCCACACGCATGTGATATACATTCATGTGAAGTTCAAGTAAACATTGTAGTGGTACTTCGTGCATTGAACATGTTATAAGAACTCGACACGCCTTTATGGTTATATAAACTGTTTATTATTTATTGTACATTTAGTCCCTTTTATATTTCCGTCCTCGGAGACCATTATATAAAACAGTTTTCTCACGAATTTTATTATAATTATAATATATTTCTATATTAATCTGTTCTAAAGAAATAAAGACATTCTCATTTATAACCAGATAAGATTTAGAATCATATTGATTAAGTATTTATTTAGCAGATGTTGCTTACCAATTAACTAATTCCTTCAACGTTTCTATGTCCTATTAAAGAGAGGAGCCGGTTAGCCAATCGTAACCCTGCTTTGTTTTAACTTTCAGTATCAACTTGTACGAGCTGATCAAGAAGAACAACTACCAAGGGTTCAGCTTGAGTTTGATCAGACGATTCGCGAGCTCGCTGCTGCGATGTCTTCGACTGCTGGAGGCTGAAAATATCATACACTGTGACTTAAAACCAGTTAGTATTTTCTATACTATTTATAGTACATGAAACTCGGGGACACTTTCGCTCTTAAATCGTAATACCCATACGGTTCCGTGTTGTTACCGCATCTTGTCGTCTGTCGTTAGCGACCAATGAGTGATAATAAGATGTATGACTCACCATCGACGTTGACATGTTGAGCTGAGCAAACTAGCGTACCTAACACTGAATTATAACCACTTTTAAGTCAGGTGCGCTTTTCTTTCAACTCATTTTGTAGGAGTATAATATTACATGCCACAATGCACATGGAAAGTATCTGCATAACGAGTAAGTACCAATAGAATTACTAAAGCAACCGCTTACTACCTTACACTTACTCTGTTACTTTCCAATCTACAGCAAGCAGTCGGTTTTACCAAAACACTGTATTAATGGTATTTATTTACTAGCCGCTGTGCTAAATAAGCATTCTATTCCTGAGGTCAGGTAATTCTTTCAGGAAAACATTCTGCTGAAGGCGCGAGGCAGTTCTTCCATCAAAGTGATTGACTTCGGCAGTTCGTGCTACACGCACGCGCGCGTCTACACTTACATACAGTCGCGGTTCTACCGGAGCCCTGAGGTCATACTCGGCCTACAGTACGGGACTGCAATCGACATGTGGAGTATGGGTGAGTCTGCCACTTGTATTAACAATTACTGTTGATTACAACGATCTAGTTAATTTAATAGATATATTCCTCACGCCGATATTCTCGAAGGAGTAGTCAGAGATGAATTACACCAACTATTCTCCAGATATGGTTTTAGGAACCAAAAAATATGGGCCGAACCTATTGCTCGAGACCTTGCAGACACTGAACTGTCACTGAGAGCAACTCGCAATAAGCACTAAGAACAGCATGCAATGCATTACAAGCTGCGAAATGTTATCGGTTTAGGCGTGATATGACATTATTACTCAGTTTGATGCAGATTACTTGTCAGTTGAGAAAATTAAAATATGTGAGCCGATGTTTCAATAAGACTCAGTAAATTACGTTGCATTAAAAGTAATTGGTGTTTCTTACATCATTTTAATGACGCCAGTAAACATGCCTTAGCGCAACACCGCAGATGCCTAAGTAACCATCATTTATTCGCAGTGAAGTATGTTCTTAACCGTAAAATTGACATCGTTTTGTGACCGACACTAACTCGTTTGAGTCCAATCCCCACAAAATATATTTGTAAATGTTGACCTACAAACAGATACATGTATGTATTTAGATGATTCTTAAATGTACTGTATAACCTTAACTGTTAGAATATATGTACATACATAAAACAGTAAAAGACGTAAGTAAAACTATAATCTTTTTTTAGATAAATTCTTTAGAAATATGTAGTGTAGATTTGTCTCCGCTGTGTCTACCAGTGATCAACCATCGCAGTGTCAGGTCATCTTCTTCATCAATCTTTAAACTTCTTCTTGCCTGTGTCTAGATTTAGAGGCTGTCACCGAATAGAATCGAAGTATCAGCCAGTTATCAATCCTCAGACTATCTTATAATAACAAAAAAGACATATAATATACATCGTCGAATTGAGAACTAACTTCTCTTGAAGTCAGTTACAATATTTTTAAATATACATATACAATACCAATGCAGTAAGTCGATAGTTAATTCATAAGTTTAGTGAGTACCTACACGAAATAGAAGGTAGGTGGTTAAGTGCGCCGCGACTCGACCGTCACTAGAACAAACAAAGTAAAGAGTGTAACTCAGTAAACATAAAACATTTGTATAAATCAGGACATCCAGTCAATTATAAAAATAAATCAAAATGAAAACAACATAAAAACATGCCATTCAGATGTTTAATTTACACCTTACATTATATTATTACTATATAAAAAATATGATGTAGTATTTTTGCAAATTAAATCGTTTCTAGCATAAGTATACTTATTACAGTCATTAGCCTTACTTCAATTCAAAGTGTACACCTCCTTATAATTTTTGGATTACCGCATACAGCTAGTATAGGACTTTTCCGCAAGGATGCTGTATTCGATCATTTAAAGGTAAAGCAGCAGTCATATCATGACACATTACTTACCTCTCATATTCACTGTCATATGTATAAGTTGAACACAGCCAGAACTGTCTCCACCCATCTAAAGACTTGACCGCGACTAAGTTACTTAACTTAATCTGGAACCATTCATCTTTCATCACCATCGGCACTGACAGCCGTGATCCCATAGATCACATTGCGACTACAATCAAATAGAAAATGTGTCATAAAACATAATTACGACACGTCACCTCAATTCTAAACCTTCAAACGAGGTATTGAGGTCCATCAGATTTAACAAAAGGTTTGCGTCATTTTAATAAGCGTCGTTAAATACTTTCCGTGGTCCACTTCTATTCAGGACAAAGAACTTGCAATGACGCGAGAGACAAGACACGTTACGTCACCACCCCTAACTTACTCCTAAAGCATTTAAATGAATACTAGTACAATGGCGGTGCAATAAAATGTACGTGATGTAGTGTAATCTTTGTCTCCTTCTTGCTCATATGTTGAATCTTAGAAAGAGATGGATTATGCCAATGGGTAGGACTGAGATGTTACTACTACTACTATAGATAGATTAGTTATATAACTGTTTGATTTATCCCACCGATTAGCCAACAGATAAAGTTTCTTTTATAAGAAGAAAATATGGTATGTAGCATATCAATACCAACGGTACTCATTGTCAAAATAGCAAATGTACTTTTGAGTTGATCAATAACACATACTATTTTATATCCCGCTCCCTCCGCTAGCTACTTATCTTATTAACTACTAGTGATATCAACTTGAAACTTGGATTACCTAGCTTGGAATACTGTTTGCCCAGATATATTTCAAATAATAACAAAATATTTTTTTCGGACAGAAAGATAAACATCACAAAATGTTCAGCAGTGACATTGAGATTTCATGTGCATTAGGTGGCATCAGCATAATATTATAAACGTATTGCCTACCTTAAATCAACAAGTAAACGAAATCAAAAATAAATTCAACAGCATTGTTGTTTGTCATCTACTAAATTCATAAAAGTATAGTAAATTTAACAGCTGATAGATTTTGATTGAAGATTATAATATGTGATGAATGTTTACAGAAGCGTTCAGTCGATAATATTAGCACAGGTGCTTGGATGAATTTGGCGCATCTTGTTATAATTATTATTGTAATGATTTATTATGTTTATAACCACTATATCACAAGATCGGTAGCCTTCTTCAGCCACGGTGACAAAAAGCCCAAACGTGGGTTTTTGTTTAACAGCAAATATGTCGTCACGCTTTAAATCTTCTTATACAATAACCAAGGTTTAATAACAAACTCATATCACGACAATAAAAGCCTTCACGCGTCATGTGTAAAAGCATTACTTGTACAAAACGTCGTACGTAAGCTAACGTAGAAAGTAAGGGAGAAAGGTGAACCCGGTGCGGCTGCGTGCGCTGTTCGCAGATATCGAAACTAAAGAATGTTGTTTTTACGCAACTTAAGATGGATCTTACTCGTTACATTACGTTACGAGTTCATGCGATGATGTGTGGACGTGACGCCCGGCGTTAGCTCTGTGAACTGGTTGAGTAGGAAGTGCGTCGAAGTGCTTGCGTTAACGTACTTCGCTCGCAAAAATATATATGTATATATTTCTGGGGCTTACCTATATTGTTATGTCTAGGATATCAGATTTGCACTTGTAAAGTTTAACGTACGCTAATCCAAATTATTTTAGTCTGTCCATTATACCTATATTTATATTGTAATAATACGTAATATTACGTATCTGTAAGATATCCTAGAAAAAGAGCACGAGATTATTCTGTATCGCTTATTTATCGTTTATATATAAATGATGACACAAAAGGAACACAACACCAAAAAACTCGCTGACACTTGACTTCGGTCCCAGGTTGTATCCTTGCGGAGCTCCACACCGGGTACCCGCTGTTCCCGGGAGAGAACGAGGCGGAGCAGCTCGCCTGCATCATGGAGTTGCTCGGACCACCGCCTCCGGATCTCTTACTACACGCCACAAGGAAACGATTGTTCTTTGGTAAGAGTTTTTTTATAAGTAAGTGGGTCAGCTAAGAATATTTAAAATCATCAAATTCACAGATATATTTGTAATTAAAATTAGAATTGCAATTCAAATTATTAATGAGAATTAGTTAATTTTCTTACGCAAGAAACAAAATGTCGATTTCACCATATAACCGTGGTTTGTCGTTGACATTTTGGCAGTTCATTTCTATGTTAAGAATAATGTTAATGGCGTTAGGAAGTTATTTCATTGTCAAACATTAATAATATCAGGAAAACATTCTTACGATGTTTTGTAATAAAATACGGGTAGTCATAAATTACGGCCATTATACAGCATTTAAAAATTGTTTCTTAATAGTGCAAGTAATTATGTTATATGTGATGTGTTATGATTTTACTATGTCATTAGTCAATATGAAATGAACATAACCTGAATTATGATTATTTCTATTATAACCGGTGTATGTTGTTCTGCAGATTCAAAAGGTTCCCCGCGAAGTGTGACGAACTCGAAAGGTCGCAAGCGCCGGCCCGGCTCGCGGACCTTAGCAGCTGCAGTGCGGACTGATGACCCTGCTTTCTTACATTTCCTGCACAGATGTCTTGAGTGAGTATTGAGCTTATAATTTTGTAATTATTTATTCGTGTCTGTTGTGGAGCTTCAATCAAAATGTCGCCTATGTAACTTATTATTTATGTTGTAGTTACAATAGCTCTCGACTATTTTCACTTTAAATATAAAAAACAGAATTTAAATGTGCATTAAAATTTATACATCGCGCAAAAGATATGTGTTGATTATGTTTAAATTCATATTAATAAGGCATGTAGAGGATATACTCATCATAGATTTTACTATATATGATGAAAGCTGAATAACACCAAATAAAGAGGTTATAAATAACTATAATTAGTTATTTATATCCTCTTTAACAAGTGGAGCAAGTGAAAGAGTTTGTATATTTGGGTACTTTGTTTACAAGGGACGGTAAACATGACGGAGATATTGAAAGAAGAACGATTGCAGGCAATAAAGTGAATGGCGCTCTACGCGCTTTTATGAACAGTCGAAATGTGTCCAAAAAGGCACGTTGGGCTGTTCATAGAGGACTATTAGTGTCTACACTTATGCATGGAAGTGAAAGTTGGGTATGACAAAAGAAGCATGAGAGCAGAATAAATGCTGTAGAAATGAGAGCACTGAGAGACATATGTGGTGTGACTCTGAAAGATAGAATAAGGAATAGTGTGATTAGAGAGAGATGCGGTATGAAAGTGGATATAGTGACAAGAATATAAAAGGGTATGTTAAGCTGGTTTGGGCATGTAGAAAGAATGGACGAGAAAAGACTGACTAAGAAAGTTTATGAGGCTAGTGTGAATGGAACAGTCGCGAGAGGCAGACCTAGGTGAACGTTTCTCGATCAGGTCGGAGACGTTCTGGACAAAGGCCAGGTTAAGAGCGCCTTAAACTGGCGAGCGTGTATGAGGAATGTGATGAAAATGAATGAAGTCAGGGAAGTATGTCAGGATCATAGGAAATGGAAATCCGTAGTCTCTGCCTACCTTTCTGGGAAACAGGCGCGAATCTATGTATGTATGTATAATTATTTAGACTTAATTGACTGTCCAAACCGTAACGTACGCGTAAAATATTCGTGAAATGAGCTATTCTTGTAGTTTAAGTCCAGATGCGTGTTTGCGCTAAAATAATAAAGCAACAAAATCGAATGTGTTTTGTTAATTTCTTCATCTGCTATCGTTTATAAATAATTAAACAGTTTGATAAATCTCTCTAATTATATAATCATCTGTCAATGAACAGTGCGAAATAACTTTTACATCAAACGTATTTATAACGTATGAAATTCTAGTCTTCTTTGTTTTAAAGTTTCATAAATTTGCAGATTAGAAACAGTCGTCATAAAGTATCAAAACTCAGCACATCGTCATGAACTGCCTTGTACGGATCACATAAGCTTTATTTCGTTCATGGACCAATCCCGTAGGATTCAGCATGTTAATCTCGGCAAGGTGATTATTCAAACGTAGGTACTTATTACCATACAAGACATACACAAAATCATATTTGCATGACTTAGGCTCATCTTTCCGTTACAAGTAACAATGCGTAACGGCGTTACTTCAAAATACAATAATAAATTTCGGTTGTTACACAAAGACAAAACAATAGTAAATATTATTGTATTAAAAGTGTTTAATTTAATATAATCATTAAAATGCAACTTGCAATATAATATGGCGCATTCCTACCATTATTTAGATATGTTTAGAGCAATTACTTTCTATTGAAAATACATTTTTCAAACTGACAAGGGATTAGTACAGAAGATAACAATCAAAAATTTGTTGATTCGTTTTCGAATGAGCCGGTTAACATGCAAAGCTCTCAGAAATCAGTGGTCCCGGGATTTGTAGCTCAGCAAGATGTGTAGCCAAACATTTATAAACAAGGTGAAACAATTTCCGTCAGGCAAGCAAAGAACAGCTAGACTCTACTCCCGCGCAGTTGAACAGTTTAATAGATTAGACAGATTGTAAGCTAATTAAATAGGTTCTACCGATTGCATTAGCTAGAGCTTTTATAACTCATTCTGAACCATATTCTGATTTAAGGTATATCAATATCGAGGTCGTGTAGGTGATACTTTAAGCTCATTCTGTGCAAATAGAACCACCAAACATTAAATTATGTTCGGGTACTTTGAAATAACTAACACTTGAGAATATTGAGACAACTACCATCTTAGTCTCCCCGTGAACATGGCTGCTGTAAAGCTAAGTGTAAACTTACATATAAATAGTTTTAATTAATTTAAATAGCTTAAATTCAGTAAAGTTCAATAATAGTAGTGTTAGAGTTTTAAAATTATGTAATCAAAGTGTTTGAAATAAACAGCGCGACAACACCCGTGTAAACCAGCTTAACTTCAATGTATACCATTCGCGTAACATAAGACAACATTAATACTGTAATCAGCTGCTGTGTCACAATAATGTTAACTCATGTATTTGTTGACTAGGTACAAGTATAACACTCGTGCGCTATATATATACATATAGGTATATCTACAGGTATGTGACGCAGAGCACGGGACTTGAGTGCCGCTGCACATTTCTATAAGCTGCTTTAATAGCGAACAGGATTTAATTCCGTGCTGTGCATCAAGATTAATTGGGATTTTATTTATTTATTGTATGTTTGATTTAATCAAAATATATATACACAGATACTATATTTTTTTAATCCGTGGAATAGATATCTGTCTCGATAAAAGCCATCATTTGTCTTTATCTATTTAGTGTGAACTAATTACTGTTGTCTGACGATGGATCGCTTTCATTGTCACCTGATTCATTCGTTTGCCTTGTCAAACACATTTGATTTCCATTGTTTAACAGTCTAACTTCCATTAGAATGTGAGGCAACATTTACATTTTATCACTCAAATCCAGAAAACATTCAAATGTTTTGGTTTATTCAAGTGTTTTCTCTTTATATTATCACACATCACCCAACGCAGTTGTGATTTATCAGCAATATCGCAGACACCGAGATTTTTGTAAATTATCATTACGTATGTCGTGACTCGGTCATTTATATATAAAACTTTACTAAATGGGTCCTGCCACTGATTTGAAAGGCTCAAGCATGGAGGTAGTTTTCACAAACCGATAACGAGAGCCGCACCCACATCCATTAGGTCGAGCAGATCACGTCAGACTCCCTCGGGCGGAGAACAGAAAGTAGAAATCCAACATCACTATTATGCTGGTGTATTTATGAATCAGATATTTATTACATAGGCATGTTACGTCACGAATATCATAAAATTATGTGCACATCGAAATACCTGTAATTGAGGCCATTGAATAGTAATTTTATTATTTATTTATACAAAGAATTGGATTAACGAGAATGTGGGTGCCCTAGTGGTATCGATTATTGTAATCTATCTCTGTACAGGCTTGCGACACTTGATGTAGGTATCACTCGCGCGTACCGTCCATTTAAAGTTAAGTCATTGTGCTAGCAGCGCAAGAGATGGCAAACTACGCACCAACCACACTGTACCTCATTAGGGGGCCTGAAGACCCGAATCATCACAGATAAACAACACTGTCTGTGCGTTGTTATTGTTCTGTGATTTTCTGAAGATAGATCATCCCTAGTTGAGATGCTATAGAATACATATACAGTAGTTAAATTTTAATAACAAACATTAGTTATTAATATTATCTAATAAGATATTTTTCTAGTTTGAACCCCACAAAAATTCGGTCAAAGTGAAAAGGGACTATAAATGCCTTGAAATCATCATAACATACCATAAAAAAGAAGTTAAAAGTAGGTGATACATAATGTACTGCGGATAATTGTATCTTAGACTCGGACGTGTTATTACGTACAGAGCGAAGTGCGGTGAGTTCCCACATGACTGCGATCACAAAACGTACGAACGACGGGAAAGCAGATGATACTGTCTAGCCGACTGCGCTTGCACAACACTGCCGACACGATGACGCATTCTGTCCCATCGAAGCTACAGTAACCATGCTCCAGTACCAATGCATACACCTACGAAACTCGATCAATCACTAATCAGTGGCACCAACAAAATGATCACTAATTATTTTTGTCGGGACCTAGAATGACAGCAATCTGAGGCTAAGTCGAAGAACTAGGAACGGATGTCAAATATTACGAATACAAATTGATACTTAACTATATTACGTTTATAAAACCACAGATTTAGATCCCTGCCTGTTTCCCAAAAGGGTAGGCAGAAATGACGGCCTATCACATGCTATTTCATTTGCATTCTGTCCTAACTCCTAACACATCTCTTTTACTTCATTAAAACTAAAACTAAATATATAATCTCGATTTACGTGACGGTGTAGAGCTATTATTGTGGCCAAATCGTTATTATACAAGAGCACAAATGCACTTTAAAAAATAACCAGGATTTCGGTATAGCTTTCTACGCAGAACTATGTCAGTGATGACATATGTACCTAGTTCTAGTTTTTAGAACTATACGGGTGGTCAATATGGTCATTTACATATTAACAAACATACTGTTTTAAATATAGGTTTATGAGCCAATATTAAACACAGCGGCAGCAGAATATTAAAACACAGCATGTTCCGATTTAATATTCACATTTAATGATCTTGCCCTGCTTTTACAACATATTATTTAATGTCACTAATTTGTTAAAACTATTGCCTTTTCTATTAATATATAAACGTTACTCTTAAAGATAAACACTGACCTCGTCACGAACTGTTACGTTGCTCCGGAAGGAGTATTGCCAATAATGATGGCATAACAATGAGTTGGGAAGCCAGGTTAGTCAGCACAATGTGAGTAGTATTCAGGTTTATGATTACTGTTTATTATGATTGGTTGTTTTTTTAATAATGATCTATTGTTAGCCATTAATGCAAAAAGCGGCAGTATTTCTATAATCATTTCAACTTTCATCGAAGGCCGTAGGATTCAAAGGATTACATATTCTTACTCTTTGTCATTCAATAACTCAATAAATAAAAATAAAACTCAATAACCATAGAGCAAGGTAGAGCCCTATTGTCTGAATTTATCTTTCGGGCTTGTAATTTTCTATTCTATCTTTCAACATTCCTGATCTGCACTTTACTGAAGAGTTTCGCCAAGATTTGGATTGAACTTACAGCACTTCGTATATCAGCTGTTGGCAATTGCCTATGTACTTAATTTTGAACAGATATATAAAACTGAGTTGTACTCACATTTCATACAATGTATGTATGTTGCACAAAACGGGCGTATAATAACATCTAAGTCCGATGGACCACTTTGTACTGTCTCAGGCCTCCTGTATACAGTGCGTGTTACATAATATGAGCATTTATTCTCGTACCACACATTTCATAAAAGAATCGTGATACTATTTTACATAATACTAGGTAGGTACCACATTATTGGAAGTGCATATAAGTGAACACTTGCAAAGCATTCAGTCTTGATTAGCCGAATGATTGTATATTAGCCGAATTATAGCATATCATAGATATAAAGTAGGTACGTAGTAGTAGATATCATCTCGCATCACACATTCATATAATCAAAGGTTATATTATTAGAAGTTATATAAAATTCAAAGCGACATCTCTCATTTCTTGTCACCATCTAGTTAATAACAAATCTTAACACTTTTATGTATTTTAGCGAATATTACATAACGCTGCCAGCTTATAATATATGCAGAATTTAAAGCCAATGATTTTGTTTCCTAGCATGGCATACACGGTTTCTATTTTATATAACGCATCTGTGTTTATAGAAAGTATTGAAAACTTGTTTCTTTTGGATTATGGCGGCCGCCGCGCCGGTCCGATCGGTTATAATTGAACTTTTATCTGATTCTTACCTTCCTTATTACACATGTGCACTCCCTACGTTTATTCCTGTTTACATCGATGTTTTGTATCTTGCACATATATAAAAAAGGAGAAAGAGATGAAGACCTTATAACCACTTTATGAATGTGACAGGAAAAGTAGGGATCCTGTCATATCAAATAGTTACAATAAGAGCGGCGAATGATACTAATTTGTGTACGATAAGGTCACATTTAAAATTGTCTGGTTTTAAGTTTGTAATATTTAATTGCGGGCTTACATAAAAACTTAGTTGATAAAATAAAACAAAATTTAACATTTAAATTGGAGAGGAGTAGAAAATACTACCTGAATTGTGTGGATTGCAATAACTAAGTTAGTGGATGACATAAAACATTACTCGTCTACAATCCAAGCTGCTTATACGACGCGTTTAAAATGGCAAAATACTTGCACAAATTACTTAACAGTTATAATATTATATAAATATAAGCCCTGCATTCCTGTCCCACTGCTGAACACGGGCCTCTTCTCAGTGTGAGAAGGTTTAGGCCATAGTCCACCACATTGGTCCAGTGCGGGTTGATCTTATTGGTATCTATCAAGAAAGGTTTAATAAAAGTCACACGAAACGTATTGCCTAAAGATGTTACCTCGCTTTCATTACATTACTTTGACAAAGAAGCCATCAAGTACGTACAATAATATATCTTCGAAACGTTACTCATGCACAAAGTTTCCAACAAAACGGTAACGAATCATTATTGTCACAGATTTGTCAAGTTTATTATGATCTAATTATGACAATGAACCGTACAAACACGCCAAACATTTCAACTGTTGTGTGAAACCAGCCAAGTATCAGCACAAACAAAGACAAACACCTAAACTTGTTAATGCATTAAATGTAAGTTTGAGTATTTTGCGTAACAAATATGACACTGTTGAACCGTGAACTGATTTTGAACTCAACATTAAAGATGATAAGGTGGAGAATGGAGATGATTTTGTAAATGAAGTTAGTCTCAGGGACAGCAATAAAAACACAACTTTCACTGCAAGTTCACACCTATTTGTGATGTACACGACGCGCAGCACGCGGAATGGGAAGCGATGAGTTGAACTATTGTCGGCACCTTTGAACGGATCTGATCACTTTTTAAAAAAGGTTTTATAAAGTTAATCGTGATTTCGGTAAAGTTAACAAAAGTATTTTTCTTTTACAAATTTGAGAGGCTTTCTAGCTCACAAGCCATTAACGTTTTTAAACATTCTCAGAAGCGAGTTTAAGTCCACGAAAGTTTATTGAACATTTAAATACGTTTAAACAAAAATAATAAAACTAAAGTCACATAACATTAAATTTGTTTACTTTAATATTCTTGGTTGCTCTTGATAGATCTTTTAAAAGTTTATCTCTTGTAGTCAGGCTACATGGGATAAACTTTTAAAAAATCTGTTCAGGTAACAATAGTTCAATGGCACACAAAAACCTTTATGCTTGAAAGGTGTCAGGTTTTTATCTCAGCCATATAGTGTTATGTTATGTTATGTTACGACGTAACAAATGTACGCATAAATAAGTAATTAGACATCGTGTAGATAGGCCTTGTCACTTTTTCTCGAGTAAATCATTACTAATTTGATATCCATCACACCGGCTGCTGAGAACTTCAAGTAACGTAGTGATAGCTGTCAACAATTTAACTACTGCCACCTTTAATATCGAAGTTCTATAACAGCATAAATTATACCAGATAAAAATGGAAAGTTTTAGAACAAATATTATCAATTTTTGCTAATCTAAGAGCGAAAGAAAAAGCAGCGATATCATTTAATTCACATGTTGTTCGTGTAGTAGAAGTGAGCGTCGGGAAAACTGGATGTTCGCGTATGACAACGTAATTATGTGCTTGTATGACGTCGCTCTATGTTGTGATGTGAAGTTACGAGCTACTGCCCCAGCTCGCTTCTAGTAAATACTGTCTGGCATACTATTACCTAATTTATGAGCAACTTTTATTGTTGGTCGACTATTAGATTAAAATGACGTGCACTTATCTTATTATCAAAATATTTGTTTAATAAAACTCACCGCGTACTTTTTACTTTCAAGACTTCAGTTTTGATTTGATCTGCTTGTTTAGATGTCTTATATTCGCGCTTGGTAACAGAAAGGGGGACAATGCTTGGTTCACGCCTTCTTCGGAAGTAGTAGCTTAGGTGCCACGACGGACGAAATGTACTACTTATCCTACATCTTTGACCGGCTAGTACCATACTTCATTGCAAGCTTAGCTTCCGACCTAAATAGAGTGCGCTACATGGCACATTGAAGGGAAAGATAATTTGAACACCTGCGCTTGAAATCCAGTCTTTTATTTTTAAACACAGTGGCGTCTGTCTGTGTGTTTTCGATAAACAAGCGGGCACCTATCACATGTAAGCCCGGGCCTCAGGTACCTGTGTCGGCGGTTACGAACATTTCGCATTGTTGACCTTTTGGCCGTGAGAGCGGTGAAAGTGCCGCGCGAATACCGACCGAGACGCGATACGCAGCCAGCGCTATCAGTGGCTCTTACTTACGTGTGGGTATTTACATCTTACGATATGGATGTGCAAGTATCTGTGATAGTTCCAAGTCGTGGAATGTGACGTTGTAGTGGCACGTTCAATTCATTGCCCTAAAATATCTATAAGCCCCTAAGTAAAACTTGCCGTTCACACACCGCGGTACTCAAAGATATTTCTCTATATCTATCTATAGATCTGTAGAGAATAAGATCATTAAAAATGTTGTATGCATACTTCATGTTAACCTATGATGACTGCCACTCCTCGAGTCACTTCAACGCTCTCAGCGCCCTCTATTTGTTTTAATTACTACTTTACTAGCAATTTGGGATAAAACTCTTGTAATTTCTATACACATATTTAGCTAAACTAAATGCTCGTGGTAAAAGCGGATTTACGATTTACAAGCCAACCCTCAGGCTGCTCACGCTTTAAATAGTATCTGACTTATGGCTTTCAGCCATATTTAAAAAATGTATTAACTTTTTTTAAACTAAAGTTACCTAAGACATTGGCATTCTAAATATGTGATTTATCTGTTTATATATATATTTTAACCAATCCTCCTCAATCATGAACAAGACCAGACTCTTTTCAAATAGTCGTAGTTCTTTATGTAATAATATGTATAAAGAAACAAAAACTCATCCTACGACCTATGACCCCATGTGCTATGCCCTACTTATTGCGATCGCTATGCTGCCTATAAATTACGTCATCAAATAAAACAATATTATTTTAAAAATCTTGGCCATGTCTGGTGGGAGTCCACTTACAACAAATTAAACTTTCGCCATGGGAGCGCGCAGATTTTGTCTCAGCTAGATATTATAATGTCCATATTATTATAATTAGAAACTTACACACAATCATGTTAAATGTTAACTTAATAATGGTTTCGACACTGAAATATAAAACTTGCGCCATGCAAGTTAATGCAAACTAGTTATTTGTTGTGTTGGTATGACTGTAGTCTGGTCAGTCTAATCAGGTGACGCATGTTACATAAACAAACACAAACATAAAACAATATGTTCTTTAAAGGCTACGTTATTTTATTTTCATGTTTAACGCTCTTTTATTTCTCAGAGCTATTGTGTATGATCTAGTCATATCAACTGCTCACGTCCCTCTCGTCCCTTGCGCCAACAATAATGAACTTGAGTGAATGAATTTCAAGTCTGCATGACGGTTTATATACTCATATGTATTTTTACTTCCGAATATGAATGGAGAGAGCATAACAGCAAATAAAAATGATTTGAATGAGATTTTTCATATATTCGCAATTACTGTTTGCAAGGTTTGATTTCAAATTATGCTGATTTCCAAAGGTCGGATTGCTTTATAGAATATAATAGTTACAGAATGTACGGGGATGAGGCTCTGTTGTGGTACTCTTATATATTTATATTAATATATTGCATTATGTAAATTGTCGAGTTTCTCCTTAGCTCTGTCTGACATTCGCATAGATCGTTTATCTATAAATAATTATTCTAATCCTATTGTCAGATAATCAAATGGTTTCTAATATTCAGAATGTTTACCACGTGCAAAAGAGGATTATAATAGTTCGGTTGGAGAGTTCAAGTTCGTCGGTCGTGCCGATGCGAACAGGCTTGTACGTGAAATGTAGGTAAAGGGTGAAAGTATGAATCCTCGACGATGCGAATTCACTTTCAAACATGAATGGAGAGAGACTGTTAAACGCCTCGCGTGAGTTTACGAAATTCGTAAGAAAATCTGTAGGTGACGTTCTAGAAAGAATGTTTATGTGATGCGACGTTCGCCATAACTGTTCAACTGTAATATAAATAAGTGCCCACATTAGAACATTTCACACTTATAAAATATAAGTTTTTGCCCGCGGCTACGCCCGCGTAAGTGTAGGTTAAGTTAGTAGCAGTACTTTTCTGAATAAAAGGTACCCTATGTCCTATACTGTACCCCTAACAATGTGTATGCCAAAATTTCATAATGATTAGTCGAGCGATTAAAGCGCACGCTTTAAGCGTAACATATAAACTCACATTCACATTTATAATATTAGTTAGGATGTTTTGGCTGTGTATACCTAGTGACTTATAACAGTTATAAATTATAACCATACGGCGGCGATTTTACTTTAACCAAAAACTCTACACTGACTGTATATGGCTGAACTGCAAATTATTACGACATGACTAGTTTTTATGTCACGATCACAAAACGAACAGAACTAGTGGTTCTCTTTTTGTTTTATGGTCGATGTTAAATTGATCGTAACTTGGCTCTTTTCAACAGTTGCTTACACTATGTTACAAACAGTAACAGTGGAAAGGTCTGCAGTCACTTGCGCTTTGATGACAGGTACTGTATTACTAAAATAGATGAGAGAGTACTGCTGACTACTAATTTACCACGCAGTTGCAGTTTAGTGATTCTCATTCTAGTGATATACCCTTATAAACCATATTTGCGGATCGGAAAATACCGCGCCGCACGCGCCGTATACATGGTTCTGTCAGTTGGTATTTCAGGTCAGGTATTTTCTAATGAGGAACAAGCTTATGAACATATATCATGCCAACCCTAAAATAGTGACTAAGCTACACATTATCTGTAAGGCCTGGATTGTTTATTAATAAAATAAAATTAACATACCTATTATTAATTTTTTATTAAGGTTAATATTATTACCTTTTTAAACAGAACACAATTATCTGTTTCACGAGGTAAGAGTCCAACCTCATTATAAACTTAGTTATCCTTAGATCAAATCGCAGTATTAAAAATAAATATTGATAAATTCCATGTTTGGGCGGTACCATGACACAGTCCGTTTAAGTTATAATAAAGCTACTAGCGGTCATTGACCTCACCCAATACCTTTCTCGTGAGCCTAGTTAGCTGTAGTATTGCGTATCTTTAGCTCGAATTACAAAACTACCGTGATGCTGTTACCATGTTTACTCACATAACCGACATTCCACTGAACCACGACGTGGCGAGGCGGTTCGACGCGGCGTGCTGCGTGTACGCATCCGGCGCAGTGAAAGGTTACCGCGGTTTTCGGCGACGACGTAACTCCGATCATCTGTCACCGACCCCGGACTAGGTGACAAGCAAATGTGCCGGACGGTTCCTTCCTAATATTCACGAACTTATTATAATCGTTTAAAAATAATATCGAGGCTTTTCACCACGGCTTCCTCTGTTCTGGTTTCAGTGGCACTGTTGTCTTTTATTTGCATGGTTTGAATGAGTTTATAATGCTGTCTACGTTTTACTATAACCACGATTCTCAGTTTTTATACGACTTTGAACAAGAATGTATGTATTGTTTTTAGTTTTAACAATCTGAGATATTTAATCTGTAATCTATGGTAACTAGTTGTCATATATCACTGATATGATGATTCCTTATACGTAATTGGTTTGGTGTGTGGGCACCATGTTAGTTAACGCAGTAATTACTGCAAGTGAATTATTACATAGTTTATAGTAATTTAATCATTATTCATTACATCATTTATCGCAATTGAATTGTGTCATAATTTATTGCAATGGCATTATTATATAATTTATTGCAATTGAATTATAAGGTAAAGTAGGTACTTATTTCAAATGTAGTTTTTCTTTTAAATACGATTAGGTCAATGTTTTATGTGCCAACGGAGACTAGGCTAATTATGTTTTGTATCCTAGACTCTCAACTAGATACAAGCTTAGTTTGGATAAAAGCTAGCTGTGGATCAATCGATGGAGCGACTTAATAAATCTTCGAGCTCCAGACTCATGTCCGTTGATCTAAGTCAGAATACTTTGCGTATTATCTATACATAAGCACATCATACACTTCTTTAATAGCACTTTTATTAAAATCTTATTTAAGGAGAAAAAGGAACTTCTATCCCTAGTAGAACCTAATAAGTAGGTTCACAAAATACTCAAGTAAGAAATACTATTTAATCACTGCGTAATATGTGGTTTTTGTTGACACAAATTAGTTGTTGTTATAAGTTGAAAAGAAATAAAAACAATAACGTAGACACTGTGATTAACGGGCATTCATAAAATTGTCGATGTGTATGCAAGTGGCTTCCAACAGTTTTAAAACGAACCTTTCGGAAATAGTTAGGTATTGCTAATTTACGAGTAAGCACCTTACCTAACGCGAGCACGTATCGCAAAGAAATGAGAATCAATTGACTAAGCGTTTTCTCCGTGAGTCAAACATTACCATACAGTGCATTAGTACATAGTAACCAAACGTTACGTTACGTTTGTACTTACGTTTGTACGTTACGTTGTTCAACATAGAATAGGATTGCAGCGCGCACGGCTCAGCGGGGCCTAAGCTAAGCCTCGGGTTGACGCGGTAGAGTGTCGAGCGGACGACTATGCTGGGTAATAACTATAAACTGTGTTACTGGTCACACTCGCAGTTAAAATACCGTGGATGTTAATTATGTCTGTATATGCATTTTAATTTAGTAATTAAGAATTAATAAACATCAAAGCTATTTTTCAAATACTATAGCGAATTATCACTGCTTTTCAAAGATATAGCCATTATTCGTCGTTGCCTTTTAACCCCTTGATACGACTGGACGCCTACTGTTTCCTTTACTTGTGTCCAACAGCTGGAAGAAAAAGTCGAATAATCGTCACGTATATCTGTCTTCTTCTTCTTACTTTTTAAACTCTTGATACAACGCTTATCTACGTCTCGGTCTTCTCCATCCTATCCTTTTAAGGATTGGGACTAGGATTGTTATATAAAAGTCGGCAATTACTACAAAAAAAAATCGTTTATTATAAAAAGCAAATGGCAGTGTTAGTCATAATTTTAATGTTGATCATCAGGGAAAGCTCAACAGCAATACTATACTTGTAAATATTTGAATCTCCACAGTGATTGTGTAAACTGAACCGGCCGGTACACAAGTCGACGCTGCGCTGAAGTCCGTTTCAAATGCCGCCTGAGATCCAATACTGGGTGATTGTAACAATTTCCTCCATTATTCTGCCATTAGCGGCTGATTTATAGTTTACATTTGACACATTATGCAGTTTCATTACAAAATGTGAAGGTAGCCGCTTGCGCCGGCGATACTCCGAGCGTTCCTCACCATTGCTTAAGTGTGAGTGTGAGGCAAGGCGGCTTGACCTCTCCTGTGCTTTTCAGCCTGTATGTCAATCAGCTGATAGTGGAGCTCAGCAGCACTGGTGTCGGATGCTCAATTGATGGGAATGTTATAAACAGCATAAGCTACGCTGATGACATGGTGCTGCTGAGTCCCTCGATCGATGCTCTCAGACGGTTGCTTAAGATATGTGAGGGGTACGCTGCTACCCACGGACTCCTATATAATGAAAAGAAGAGTGAGATAATGGTGTTTGGTGCTGTTGGAACCAAAAAACAGAGATCTGTGCCCCCGGTTTACCTGTATGGAGTAGCGCTGAACAGAGTGTCGCGTTTTAAGTACCTGGGTCATATAGTGAGCGATGATCTTTGTGATGACTGGGACATGGAACGGGAGAGAAGAGCGTTGTCGGTCCGCTGCAATATGCTGGCCCGCAGGTTTGCGCGATGTACAGGGGCTGTCAAAATCACCCTTTTTAGGGCGTATTGTCAGTCCTTTTATACGTGCAGCCTGTGGATAAGGCACACGCAGAGGGCCTACAACGTTCTTCGAATCCAGTACAATAATGCTTTCAGGATGTTGTTGGGCCTACCACGATTCTGCAGCGCATCAAACATGTTTGCTGAAGCGGCCGTAGATAGTTTTGGCGCGATCATGCGAAAGCGATGTGCCTCAGTGTTGCGTAGAATTCGTGGGAGTACCAACAGCATTCTGAAGGTTATTGCTGAGAAATATGATTGTGTTTTTCTGGGGCGTTGGAACCGCATACATAGTGGCGGTGCTGACGCTGCAGAGAGATACATGAATTAGTTTCATAGGAAAATATTTTTTGAAATTTTATTAACATAGGTATATAAGGTGTGTTACTAACAAAATATGGATCTGTATCTGAATTAAATTAAATTAAATTAAATTAAATTAAGTAAGATGCAGTTTGTTGTGCGTTCACTACATTTTACAATTATTAGGCGTAGTTTGTTCGGAAAGTTGAGATTTACTTTACTTTCACGTGAATTGCCTAATATTTGCAACTTGGACAAATATTTGACAGATTTCTGCAGATGACATTTTACATAGAAAATAAATTTTATTATGCTGATGAATTTGACACGACGCGACTCATGGATCGCTGGATAAAGAAACTTGAGTATTTATGCAACAGCCGATCGTCATGTGGTAGGATCAGAGCCAGATTATTGTAAATATCAATAATTGGACTTACAGTAAAAAGTATTTAATAAAAGTACGACGTCAATTAGGGTCTATATTATTCTAGTCGCGACTCCCTATTTACGTAGTGTTTTCAACATACTTTTATTTAATTGGTTCATTGACGTACGAACACCGGCGCCCATACACAATTTTTATCTTGACATGGTTTAGTTGGCAGGTTATAATGCCTGTTTGAAGATACATTTAAAAACAAATTAACGTTTAGCACATCTATATTTAGATACTATATCATTAAATTAAAACCGCATTATTACATAAAACAGGTGCGCCGGTAAAAGTGCCGCCTGTTTATTTAAATCTAGAGACGCCGCTGCGCATGCGTGGCGGATTAACTTGATCACGTCACCGCATATAAAGCAACTGTGTGTTTGTTCCATAGATATAGGGTTTTTATACATTAATGGTTTGTTCTAAATTAATTGCTTTAATAAAAACACAAAGCCATGATGGCTATAATCTTAAGCAGCAAAATTTGGTAGTGGAAGCTTTATTGCACAGGAGCTCTTTTACTATTGAACGTAGTAAAGTTCCTCATTTGTCATTATGCTGGTAATCAGCACGCGAATCTTTGACGTGGAAATATCTCACTTTAGGTATCCAGGAGTACGGCAGTCAGTATAAATTATTGATGCGAGTGCATCTGCGAGCCAAGTCATGTGTGAGCGCACCACGCGTACTGTGAGCGCTGCGAGTGGACAGCACTGGCACCGGCTTACGTAAGAGATAGGTCTTCCTTTAACACGCGATTAACATGGTCATAAGCATTCGCACTCCGTCAAAGGTTGTCACGCACCACCCGCGTCGGCGCGGCCGTTGCGAGTTGCGACACCACAGCGCCGCGCCGCCGCCTACTTTGTTATTTCCTTGTTCACCGATGGGACTTTTGAAATGTTAATGTGTTCGCTAATTAAAGCAGCAATTAGTTTGAAGATGGTAATAAGTACACACTTTATGCGTTTCGACTGTGCTTAACCTATTGCAGGACTCATTTTCTGCGACTAATTGTGGTTTGGTTTTCATAAGACAAACGAGAATAATTATGTAATGTGTTAGAATTATAAATTGTGGCAAAAGTATTTGGTGGTTTGTAGCAAACGAGCGCAGGTATACAAATGTAAACACAAGCGACTTCGCATAACCAAATTCAAATATTGGAATCTCTGCCACTATTGAACCTCATCGCTAACACAATTCTTTAACCGGCTGTATGATGACTGTTTAATTTTAGAATGTTTACATATTCACTCGCTATAAATGTTATTGTTTGTCATTCACGACATTTAGTATTCTTGCTCCGAAATGTGGAACAGTCAATGGAAACGAGGCGCTATAGCATTTAATAAGCCCCGAAAAATAATACATACACACTGAATATGATTTATCGAATCTCTTAATTTATTCGAGAAAATTAAATAATGCTCTTGTTCAAAATACTATCGAAAATAGTGAACAAATATTTAATTATTCGATAAGTAATTAACTCGCAGCTTAGCACGTGTTCGAGGCGCGCATAAGCACACTACTTTTGCCTCATTCGATACAGTGATTAAACAACCAGCGAGAGCGTGGTGGGATACTTATATTTCCAAATCAGATATCTTAGATCTTATCCTAAATCATACAACAAAGTATATGTGTTTTGTAAATGTATAATTACTGAAATATAGAATTATTTAATGGTGACCGAACACATGGCGAGAGATTTCTATAACTTTCTTGTAGGTGTATGAAGATACTTCACACCATCGAGTATTTCACGCTCCCCTAGCATGTCCAGCAGTTAATATAATAAATAATACTATAATTGATTACCTCATGGCAAACACAAATACGACCTTCTTAACGTTACAAGGGAAGCAAGTAAGTATTATATTGTGGAATACATACATGAATAAACTATTTTTATATCTATATTATAAACAATCATATGTAATATATAATATATCGTAAATTTATAGAGTTCTTGAATTATTAATGGATTTTCTATTCTGGGCCTGGCCACAGCCGCTGGCGAGCAAAAGTGATAGTTATCTCCTTGATCCAGATATACTGTGCGTGTTCGGCACCGGCTGGACGTTAGCAGGGGCTTACAAACGTATAGACGAGCTCTCTACATTATAGGCTTATTAAAATAATCAATATATATCTTCTAATCTGTATGATATTCTATCTCTTGGTTACATTTAATTAGCTGACGTGCTAAAGGCGTCATGGCTTTCTTTTCTTGCTACAGCGCGTTGTAGTCGAATACAATAAAAGCCTGTGGTCTTTCTGCGAATGTCACGTTCGTTATAGGTGCCGATATACGAGCATGTTATGCTTTAAGGCAACCACGATGCATTGTGGGATGTGTTTCGCACAATAAGTGTTTTCGCTGTTAGTGGTAATAAAAAGTTGCAGGGGTCTATAAAATAGATTGTGATTGCGGACTCTCACACATTGGTCAAACCAAGAGAAGAATAGGCACTCGCATGAAAGAACACATAGCTGAAGTAAAACACCGACGCTCGTTGAAGTCTGCTGTGTGTGAACATGTGCAACAGGGGACCAGCCACTACCTGAGATTTGACAAACCACAGATTCTCGCTAAAGAACACCGATTCCTACCAAGGATGCTTCGCGATACTATTTAAATCAAAAAACATCCTAATTTCAATAGAGAAGATGGTTGGAATGTACAACTAATGCAAATAGTCAAACCCAAGAAGAAGCAAACCACAGCTAGACTTCATGATACTCTGAGCTCATTCTGCGTAAATAGAAACACCA
Source organism: Catocala fraxini (assembly GCA_930367265.1). Lineage (NCBI taxonomy): Eukaryota > Metazoa > Arthropoda > Insecta > Lepidoptera > Erebidae > Catocala > Catocala fraxini. The sequence goes on along the minus strand of OV884029.1, from coordinate 106,694 downwards.
ATGATTAAATTATGTTCGGGTACTTTGAAATAACGACACTGGAACATTGAGACAACTACCATCTTAGTCTCCCCGTGACCATGGCTGCTGAAAAGCAACCGAAACGTTGGGGAAAGTATAAACTTAAATATAAATAGTTCTAATAGTTTTAATAATTGAATTAGCATAAAAATTATTAAAGTTTAATAGTATCTAATAGTAGTGTAACAGTTTCAAAATTATGTAATAAAGTGTAAAATAAACAACTCGATAAAATCCGTATATAGTAACTTAATTTCAATCAATTAGCTCATTTTAAAAATTAATTAATACTAGTATCTCACGTTTCTAGTAATTAAATAAAGCCAAAAATTATTCAGATTAAACCAGTTTCAGGTTTGCGTTTCAATATCTACAAAAACATATTGTATAATTAAATATGTAATTAAGTAAGAATGATAAATATGCGTTTCTAATATGTCAAATTCATCGCCATGCTTACACAATCGGATAGGCGTGACATATTGGCACAACATGACAAGGCTAACTCGGTGATCGCAATCTCATTTAGTATTAATTTTATGATGTGCAGTCAGCACATCCTTGTGACTAGTCATGCCTTACGAAACATATCTAAATGATTCTCACCAAACCGTCGCCGGGCGCAGACAAACTGGTTCATTCACTCGACAAACCGACTTGAACCGACAATTAATTACTCAACCTAGACAAACGCTCTCTGACCACAACGTACACATTCTGGAGGAAGACCAGACTAAGAGAACCATAAACCAAAGAACGTGCGTGAAGACTATAAAGCAAGAGAGATCTGCAAGGACTTTAGCTGGATGATATCCGTAGTAGGTACCTGCCTGCTCCTCATAGAGTCAGGCGCAAATCTACATATATATGTCATCGGTAAACGATCTTTGCCAATCAATTGCAGTTTCGACCACAATTTAAAAAATAATAACTTGTGCAATCTAGACGTTCCTCGGTCTATTGCCATGCAGCACCATACGCAGGATATGAGTTGACCATATACAATACATTATCGCTATAAATATATTATAATGATCCAGTTATTAAGTCTGTGCCCGCGTGTTGAGAGCGATACTGAACGCTGAGCAGCTTTTAGCAAAAAACATATCGTTTATAATATATATAATATTGCAGTAAACGAGTTTCCGTCGAAACCTGATATGTTGTGCAATGGGAAGTGTTCCGATGTTTTTCATACCAGACCGAGGCGAGGTATTGAGCAATGCTTGCGTACCAATTATGGTTGGATGGAACATTCTCGAGGTGTGCTCGTGCACTGCTTAGGGAATCGTATGGAGAACGTAATCTGTGGTGAAATATTACCGCAGTTGATATGGTAATTTTATGTCGACCTAGTATAGAAGACGTTTTAAGATTTAAAGGAGATGACCTAATAGTAGCATATAAGCTGAATGCTTAGCTTATACGACTGACGCACGGAAAGCGTAGTGGATTAAGTGTCGCCTCGACATCAAAGTATATTCGATTGATATGGATTCCATCCCAACACAGGACAAAATATTACACAGTGTAATGGTTAGAGCGAGTCTCTATGAAACGGCATAATCAGACCAGTTTCTGGTCTAACTACGAGTACATACTGTTGACTTTTAGTTTGTACCGTAGCTGCTACTGCTTACTTCTAATGTACAGGATGCAACTCAATCATTTTATTCCTATTTTTATGATACTACTCTTGTGAAAAGCGAAAGTCTTATTTAAAGGAGAAGAAGACTATGGCTAGGAGTTTAAAAATAGTTTTTAAAAACATTAAAACAAAAAAATCTGTATGGAAATGGGGGAGTGGTACACGTGTTTGAATCCAGCTTAAAGATTTATCCCCTTCTCGCTGGTAGTTGTGTTTAGGTGATCAATCAAACTAAGCTAACGAAGTCTATCTGCCCAAATTTCAACGATTGTTTTCCCTTTCAGGTGGGATCCCAAACGGCGCATCACTCCCACAGAAGCATCTCGGCACGAGTTCGTGACGGGGTGCGCGCTGGGCGCGGCGCCGGCTGGCGTGCTCGCGCTGCCTCGCCTGGCACCTCCGCGGCCCACACGCGGCGCGCTCCTGCACTCGCAGTCCGCCGGCGACGTGGCCGCCATGCTCAGCCGCGCGTGACCGAGAGACTCCTGAACGAGGGCTACGTCTGGTGGACTGCCTTAGTGAGGGTTACAGACAGCGATCATGGGTATGGAAGCTCTTGTGGGCTCGATGAAGGCTGATAGGTTTTGCGCCTAATAGGTAATCTTGCAGGTATTTATCTGATAGGCTCAACCCTTGCCTAACCCTGGCCACTAAACTAAATTTAACTTTGGTAAACTTAATAAAAACTAAATTTTAATATTCATAACAGTTTCTTTTTGACATAAATAAACCAATAATTTCTAAACTGAGTTGACTTGTACTCAAACTCCAATGATGTTATCTATAATTTTATATCTGACACGATCGACATTGTAACTTCAGTACCTACAATGTTTGCATACGACGCGAAGATATTACAAGAGACACACCAGCATTTAGGATACTTTATTAGGTTCAGTGATAATTATTTGTTGTTATACATTGTGCCGATGCAATACATGTCCGGATATTGCGAAGGCGTATTTCTCTTGGCTCAAAGCAACTGTTTAGAATGTTATTGCTAGATAAAAATCTAGTACTTTCTATAATAAAGCGAGTAACTCGGTGACCAAGTCAGTAGGTCTGGTATTAATTACTTTAACCGACATACTGTAATAAGTACCTACTTACTTTATGAAGCAATTTATTGCGCTTTGAGAGTTATACTGCATGCTGATTGTATGATGAAAATCTTTATTTTGAAAGTTATATAAATATTGAAATACCAATATGAACTTGATATTTTGTTAGATCAATCTTAGAAAGGCACGTGATCGCGTTTACTATTGTATATAGAAATCAATAATAGTATATACAAGATTATGTATATATAACTTGATAATAAGTACATATTAATGATCATCCGTTATGTTCACATATTTTGTAAAATGCCTCATCGAGATCCACAGAGCGGAGTGTAATGTTAGATATAATGTCTCTCATATCTTTGAATATCATCATTATTTGGGAAACGTAGAAGTGCCGAGTCCTCATAACTTATCTCTTGAGTTCGAGCTCAATCTTGTCTGGACTGACACATAGTACAAGATTGTATACGTCTCTCATATCAAGGAATGGCTCTAATTAGACAAATAATAACTTTATTCTGTTCACGGAATGACTGCGTCTACAGAATACGTAATGGTAAGTTCAATTAGATTTATTCTATGTATTATTGGATGCTGTACCATCACCGGTGGTGCAGTCGCCTGCTGTGTAGCACTCCTGGAGACATCCCCCGGGCTAGCCGAGACTTTACCTCCAGTAGCTACTCTGTTTTCTACTAAGCTACTAATTTCAAGTTATGTATACAAAGAGATATTTACACGAAATTCATGATTATTTATAATCAGTTATAACTTATAGCAGTCGCTGTTAAACTGACAATTTAATTAAATAGCTAAAGTAAATTGTTGTTGAATCATACCACTATATGACTTCTTTACTAAATTATTATTTGAACCCAAAGAATACGACTGCCAGAGCTGCCTGCTATTGAACACAAAAAGTACAAAGTAAAGTTGTACCTACATATGTTACAGAGACGGTACATCTAATTTAATTTACCATTACAGTAATAAGCTGGAGTATATAGAGACTTGTAGCTCACACAGCAGTACCTACTTCGATCTACTCTACGTTTGCTCGTATTGCCATCCAACCACTCGCACTCGTCTGTTTGCTGAGTACGTGTCACTTACATAGGTTAATGTGACGTCATCGTTAGTTTCTTGTTGAAACTATAATTGGAGAATATCGGTTTAATTAACTTAGGTTAAATTTTTAATAAAATGAGAACAATAATTAATTTGAGTAACAAATTGTTTAAATTATTAGTTTACTAAAGTTAGAATTCACTAAACTAAATAGTTTGTAGCATATGAACAAGTAAGACCAAGCGGTGACACGGCTCACCGCCACAAGCTCGCGATGTTCTGCGACGGGTAACGTCATTTGTTGTGTCATTCTTTGTCATTGACATTTTAATTATTATACGCGAGTGTGTGACCTGGTTTTAAAAACTGCTTCATTTGCAACAGATTTATTTCGAAAACTTTGTAGTGTGTTTACAAACGGTATCCTCTAATGTGCCACAAATCAGGATTCAATAATTGTAAGAATGGTTTTGATTAGTTGATGGTGGTACGATCAAACAATGAGTCGATTAGTTAACTGTTTAGGATAATAGTTGAATCGGGTATATAGTTGTAAATGTTCTAGTGATTGTGATGTTGTAGATTTTTGTAAATTCAATATTCCACTAGGTAAGATATCTAAGCTTTAAATAACCAAAGTGTTGATAGTCAAGTAGTTCTTTTGTTTGACTATTCACTAACTGACTATCGATTTATTTTATTCCAATCTTTTGCGGTATTTGAACGTTTTATTTGTAATAAAAAGTTGTGATATTTAAATTTATATTAAATCAAAAGCGATGTGAAAGTCGCATTTGATTTGCTGAAATAATTATGTGTTTGAATAATTTTGGCGCTTATGAGTATATAATACTTTGTGACATTGAAGATCCTTTTGGGTGTGCTTCCCTGTGAGTACACCATCAAAGATATATGTGATATGCCAAACGTTTGTGAAATGAGAGTTCGCCGTCATTTCACTCACTTCGACCACGTTTAACAACAACACTCGTTCCAGCCACTCCTAGTAGTGGACCGTTCATGGATCTAGCAGTATTCATATTGTGAATATTATTCGCTATTTAATGAAAACCGTTTGCAATATCCTCCATAGATTACGAATTGTTCATTACGAACGGATATCATTATATTGGTAGTCTTAATGGCTTGTTCACACGCAGCAACTCGATCTCATATAACTAGTGGTGATGTGTGTTGTTACTTGTTCATGAATCGCGCCTAACTCATGTAACTGTCAGTGGTAGGAGGGGAGCGGGAGGTCTAAGGGTTTACATAGCGTGTATGTTAGGATGTAGTCGAGATCACGTTTTGTTCTAGAATAATGAACGGACCAAACTCTTTGGTTCTGTAGCTTTGATATCGTGCGTCTCGTCTTAGAGTTCATACATCGAATTCAGTTTCTATTAAGATTACGTTACAAAGTGTATAAGTTTATTCATTTTCTAAGAAAATATGACAAAGTGTGCATTGTATGAGTTATAATAAATGTATTTACGTATAAGTTTTTATAAGCAGTCATTAGATTAGCTCTGAAACATTGTTTGAAAACCAATAATGTTCAAATTCTCAAATACTGAGCTATTTCTACTTAATATTTATTTTAAGCGACTTCTACATATTGTAATAATACGTTTTAAAAATTTCTCTAACTGAGGAATTGTATTTGAGTTCCTTTAATTTCTCATAATAAACTTTAGTATGTAAGTCAATCTTCTGATAGATCTTTGTAGATTAGTAAGAATTTGTTATTCCTAGGAAAATGGTCTAAGAACTGTATATACTCTTATCATGTTAGTTATAGGATAGGCCAAGCCAAACTGTGAATTGACTTTATTGAAGTATTCATTAATATTTAGTTAGATTTAGTGGCGTGTTCATACGTGAAGATTGTATAGCAACCAACAGTGACGTAGTGCAGTCGTCAAGCACTCCGAGTGGACTGTTGGCTGTCGTCAATCGCGACCTGTGAACTCTCCATTAGGTACAATGTTAGCGGAACAAAATGTTTGTGATTTTGATGAAAACAATTAGATCTAGCCAATGGTTGTTATACCTATGTAATGTATATGTATCACTAATATTATGTATGTATATCATAATATGTATTTACGTAACCTATTTGTTCTTATGGAATCGTCATGATTAAAGTTCTTCCAAGTGCAACACGCAGTTTCATTATAAACTGTCACATCGTCCGTAAGGAGGCCTCGCAAGTTTGTGCCCTGTGTTTCCTCCCTAATAACATTCGTGAAGAGCCAGTGCGCGACTTGTACTAAGTGGGGTAAGAACAAATAGTGCAGTAGACAATAGATTGACCACACGGATGGCGTAGTGATTTAAGAGGAAACACCCTAGTGACCTCGCCCTAGCGAGAGAATTGAAAAATAGGTATTTGTAAAATCTATTGCTGTCGCGCAGTGCCCGCAGAGCGCGATAGAGACAACTGCAGCCTGGGCCGAAAATACCCATTGAAAGTACACAAAATCAACGTTTCGTAGTGCCCTGATTCCTTCTCTAAGACTGGACCGATTTAACTACTTTCTTCATTAAAAACTAAAGAAAGGCTTTGGGCGTGTTCCTGTGTTTGCCTTTTTTTTATATAATGTAGTCAAATTTGTTTTCTGGATGTTTGAATACAGCGGAAAATCTGGCCAATTTTTGAGGATTTCGAAGGTCTCATTTAATAATTAATTTATGAAAAAAAGGAAATCATAGGGAAATTGCCCATAGAGGCCATACAACTTTTGGAAAAATATAGCTCTACAGGCATTACCCAGGGAGCAAACAGGGAACTACGTTTGTATGGAAAAACGGCCCTTGTGTTTGCTCTTAAGTGGTAGCTTCGCCGCTGCCACTGCGCCGAGTGTTGTGGGTTCGAATCCCACACAGGACAAAAATTTGTGTGATCCACAAATGGTTGTTGCGAGTCTGAGTGTTTTTTGTGTCCGTTGTTTGAATGCTTATAAAGTCTCCCGCGACACAGAAATTATTCTTAGTGCGGCAGATGTCATTTTTAAGAAAAACATCTGCACTTTATAATAATTATATTTGGCCGAGATTGTGCGAAACTGGGCGAGATATAATTCCTACAGGATACTCAATAAAAAACCTGTTAGGAAAATCTGAACTATTTATTCAAGTAAACGACAGAACTAGTGATCGCTATCAAAATCGGTTTACAAAATCAAATAATATATGTCGAGGTGGTTCAACCCCGGAGAATCTTAACACCGACTTTTAATTATTGACGTCACACGCACAGCGCCATCTAATGACACCAATCGGTATTACGTCAACACTATGAACTTAAAGTTACTTGAACAATAATTATAAAATTATATCTCTACCTCACAGAAGGTCGCTGCCCAATAACGTTATGTAGTGTTCCTACAGTAATGTTCTAGTGTCCTTACGGAAGTACTGTGGCGTCCGGAGGACCAGTGTGAACCCTTTTGTTTGAAAGATCAAGTGATCATACCAATGATTTTTTATGTTTGTTGTGAGCCAAAGTATCCATACATTACTGAAACCGCTTGAAAGCAATCATTAATCGGACTGAATTATTTGTTGTTATGAGCGGTATAAAAAGTACGGCGAAAATGTATCATGACAACAACGTAATCTCTGCCTACAACTAGGACAAATATGTGTCTTTTACCTACGAATGCTTGTGTACGTAGCTTATGAGACTTAAAATTATATTTCTCTTATCACAGGTATTTTCTAACATATTATGTAAAAAAATCTGATCGGAGGCGTTCTGAACAAAGGCCAGGTTAAGAGCGCCTTGAACCGACGGGCGTGTATGAGGAATGTGATGAAAGTGAATGAAGCCAGAGACATGTGTCAGGATCATAGCAAATGGAAATCCGTAGTATCTGCCTACCCCTCTGGGAAACAGGCGTGAATCTATGTATGTATGAATGTATATTAAAAAAAAACTGGCCCTTTGGGAGGCTTACATGGGTGCAAAGTGAAGAGGCCCTTCGAGAGTTTTAATCAAAGGTGGGATGAAATACCTACAGCGGCACTAGCCGCAGCAGGCGTAAAACTATTGCTACGTATGGATTCTTAATATATGGGCTATAGGTATGGGTGTTTGGCGGACCGGTATATTGCTAACTATAGATGAAAAACGGTCTGCCCTGAATACTCTAATAGCATCAATGCAATGGGCAGACGGTGACTCGCCAACTCACTAGATAGGCCGCCTGAATAGCCACTATAGGCATACAAGCCAGCAGCAGAGGGCAACACCAGTGCGAGTGGCTAGGGGTGTCGAGCGGTGCGGCGCCGGTTTCACCATCACGGGTCTCGTAACAACGGAGAGCCGGAGCGGATTTCCCCGTAGTTATGCCCTTGAAAATAACACTCCTATCTCCAAGCATAGCATAGCATAGCTCTAGCGGCCTCCAACCGACCTGACCGGCCGACCAAGACAAGACAGAGATGAGAGTCCTACGGGCGCTCATGAAGTTCCACCCCAGCCAACCAATGAAGGCAAGCCGGGGATGAGGCCCTAACCGACACTCTGAGGCATTCAGGACCGCAGTGTCGCCACTCACATTCAGCTCGCCATAAGCTGCCCTGCGGTTTGTGCGCTTTAAGTAAACCAGATGATACTTATTATTATTATTAAAATTACCAGATTGCATCAAAATTGATGGAGCGGTTTAATCGCAAACGTAACAATTACGCAAAGTTACTTTCAAATATTTATATAAGTAAGGATTTACTGACCGTTTAAAATAAATTAAAACATATCACCACAGTTAAATTGTCTGAATGAAAGTAAATGGCACTGATATCCTGCATCTCTGCTCTATGTATACGAGCTGGCATAGAGCGTTACTTTCAAGGTCAGTCACACGTTTCGCCCATTAATTAGATGGCTCCTCACTATCCCCAGTCGAAGCACTGGTTGAAACATTCAATGAATCGACTAAAAGTTAATCGCGATTGAACTTTATTTCCTGCTTCGATTCTAATCTTTTTATTCGCATTCAGACAATTAGAGTTCAACAGAACTCGTATATAATTGTACTAAAAAGCGCAGGCTTCCGTCACGGCGTAAGTGCTGCTGTTACTCTGTGTACAATAGCGCGATGATATCTGATGTTATTCAATCAACGGTTCGCAGCACGTGCCGCTAAAATGCTGCATACAACCGCATACTTAGTCCTGCACCTATTTACTAGACATTGTATACTGAGATTTTTGCATTTATTATATGTTATAAATGTGATGCTTCTTGTAGTAGTATAATTTAAATATCCAACAGTCTGATTTTCGGACTATTTGTGAGATGATTTGATGTTACGGGCTGCATGTATGGACTATTCTTGTTTATGACATATAATAATAATAATAATAATAATAATATAATATTCTATCACATACACACAACACCATCTAGCCCAAACTAAACAGAGCTTGTACTATGGGTACTAGACAATGAATAAACATACATATATACTTTTTTTTTGGAAATACATACATATTATACCTAGAAACACTCAGACCAAGACAAACATCCATGTTCATGCACACAAATGTTTGACTTGTGCGGGAATCGAACCCGCGACCTCAGGCGTGGCAGTCGGTTACACTAACCACTACGCCATCGAGGCCAGTGTGTGTATGTGATAGAATATTATATTATATTATATTATAGTTGAGTGCTTTATATAAATATATTATACGATTACGCAAAACATTTAATTATGCAAATACAATGGTACTTGCATAAGAACAATACATATATCAATCAATTATAATGATAATATTCAGTGAGATGAAATGCGGTAATAGCATTATAATAACGTTCATCCTTTCCGATTCCCTCTCACACATTCTCTAAACTTTTTCTCATTTAACATTGGTAGACCGTGAAATAAATAAATACTTACGATTGTACCTAAATACTTGTTGGTAGTCCTCCATACACAAAATTAGACACAGGCTTTTACTATTGAAGTAGATTTCGATCTTGTTTAATAGAAGAAGGTTCGTTTATATTTTGAATATACATCCATTGTCATAAATGATATAATTTGATTGGTCAGCAGTCACTAACCGGTTTGGTTGATGATTTTATACCACCAACAGGACGCGCGTTCTTTCTCGAACCTGATAAAAACCTCCAATATCAAATCAAATCAAATCAAATCAAATCAAATCAAATCAAATCAAATGTTTATTTGTAGAGCATAGGTAATATACAAGGTGTACATAATAAAATATAAGTTCGCCATGTCTAGCCGATAGCGGCATACAAATATTAATTATATATAATGTCCATACAACAATAGAAACGTTGATATTTGTGTGTGCTTCGCTATTACAGAGTAGCAACTAAACTCTCCGATATCGCTGTTTTGGACCAAGCTAACGCTCAATTACGCTACGCCACACCCAAGAAACTGACATATGAGGTATGTGTCAGTTTCTTCTACGATCCAGTACTTTACACTTGTATCACTGAACCGACGAAACATTCAATAAAAATAATATCTAATATTCTTTTCCCAAGCACCATGCGATGCACCTCCATAATATATATACGCAATAAGTAACAGTGCACGCAACCGTAGCGTAGGTATAATTGAGGATAATTACTGCTCACCCTCGGTTACGGTAACCGACATAACCGCCGTGATATGAACAAATTGACACATCATTACTGTATTGCACACTTTATAGCGCACGACACCGCCACGACCTCGATTAGTCACATGGACTACGCTCAGATATCGATCCCGCTAGTCCCGCAAACATCTCCATCGCGATCAAATCGAACAGATGTCCATTGTCATATGTCTTCTTTCCATTATTTATATTTCATATACTTAAATCATTATCGCCTGGGAAAATTGGGATTGGATTTCGAGTCCAGTAACGTATTACTCGTTTTTTCTGTTCCACTATCAGTTTGCCCTCCAGGTGCCAATTGTTAAAGGAAAAATCGTAAGAGGAAGAATGAGCCGAACCCTGATGATGTTTGATCATATCAAACGTTCAAAAGAGAGGCTACAGTACACCGACGAATGTAATGGGAACTAATGAAGTAAACAGCCCCTATCCACGTCTCCTAAAGGATAGAGGATAGATAGAAATAGGAGAGATAGAGGTACGTATATGTGTGTGTAAAATTGTACGTATCACTTTGGGGATGACACGTGTCGTGTTCGCCGATATGTACTCGTATGTCGTGTCGTTGACGCGCGGTGTAAGCAGCAGGTCGCGCGGCGGCGGCGGCGGCGTACGTCGGCGCGGTCCGTTGGTTCATAAAGCTCTGGATTAGACTACCTTTCACTGTTACCAATAGTCCACACGCTGTCGCAACACAGGACGGCGCCTGCTGTGGGAAGGACCGGGTCCATCGACCCACTTCCACTTACTTTCCCAAATCCTCGACCCAATTGACCTGGAATGCGTCGATTTTATATGATAAGTATTGGGCAATCGTTTTGTAAGTGAGCAGCTGAAAATGCCACCTTCTAAGTTGACTCAATGAATAGAGAAGGGGTGATAGGTTACGCGGCCGCTGTGCTCCTATATATTTGTATTAAACATTTATTGCCTGTTGTGTTTGCTAATGTCTTTGTGGGTTTTAACAGAAACAGTGCCCATTCTGATATTAAGTAAGCATTGTTATTGAAACATATTTTAATGTAAAACACGATGGCGTGGTTACCTAACAGTCGCTATTACTATAATAATGGATATCTTTTTTTTTTTTCTTTTTTTTTTTTTTTTTTTTTAACGTGGGGGAATGCTTGATGCATACCCCTCCGCGGGGGCGGGCGGAGGGGTTATGTCGGACTCGCCGGGGTAAAAGAAAGATGTTGAAAAGATGAAGTACCTCCCGGAATACCGACTAAACCTACCACGGTGTTCCTCAACAAAACCACTATCGACGGGGCCGCGCGAATCACTTTCGCATGCGGTCGCGACCCCGCCGAGGTTTCGGCCCGCCGTATGAAACGGCAGGCCACTACACGAAAGATCTACCCAAAGGCACTTCTAACACTCCCTACTGTCCCCCCTAGAGGGGAGACGGACTCGAAACAACAGAGGCGCGCGTGGGAACACGCACGCCGCCTCTCGGACCTGGTGCTGAACGGATGGCGGGCAGGCCCACAAAGCCCGCCACCCCCAGGTCAAACCTCAGGGTGGCTGGAGGTCGTCTCGCGCCCTCCGGCGCCCGGCTCTGCGGTTGGGGAGAGGGTTCAAACGCTCCCTCTCCCGCTCCGCCGCCTCCTTGATGGAAATGACTTCCTCACAGAAGGAGGCGACGGCGTTCCACGACCTCTCACTCCGGACCATGGACTGAACTACGGCCGGGAGCGAGAGGGCAACCAATCCGACTGCCGCGATCAATTCACGGCGCTGCGATGCCCAGGCGGGGCAAACCGCCAAAGTGTGCAGCGCCGTGTCCTCAACAACGTCGCGGCAGTCGCCGCAGTGGATAATAATGGATATCTACATCAATAAAGGCAACAATAAATAAATCTAATGTACTCACGTAGATTTATGAAGATGGATTTGTAACTTAATTGCTATATTTAGTTATTTTTAATATCGTCTTATAACTGATGCTATAAGTGTATTAAGATATAAATGATTATCTATGAGTTATGAATGATGAGGTGAGCTGAAACGTCCGACTGTCAATATTTTGTAAAGAATTAAATGTTAATATTGAAGATTCAATTTGTTTAGATCGCATCGCATAAATTGTTGTTTTATTAGAGTAATAAGAGTATTTATTTGATTTTCGAGGACCTATGTTAAATCTTCAGCGGTTTACTACACCTTACTTCAGCTTGTGCGTGGCGTTATATGTAACGAACATTTGTATCGGGTTCAGTTCTGTAGTGCTAGCTGACACAAAATATGACGGGTGTTATGTCAAGTTGACCTTAACGGTTTATTATTCAATAGTTTATCAGGTCTAAACAAGTGAGGACATAGGGAAAAGGGCTGGATAAAAAAGATTAAGTAAATCTATAAAATAGGTTACTGCAATTTAAAATTATATTTTTTATCATTTTTAATTTGTACATACTTATAATTCTGTCCCAAAGACTTTAATCACGTTTAATTCTAAAGAAGACAAAATCCTTCGTAAATTGAGAAATGGTACAACCAGAATGCCTTTTATATGAGTATGTATGTATAACAACTTTTGTTAAATGTGTTTTGTTTGTTCTGCTATTGTGCCTGTATAGTTTAACACTTGCACAAGTTAGGTATCAGCTCAGATAAAGATTCCGAATCAATTTTCTTCTTAATAAATCAATATGATGAGCGTCCACTTTTACGCGGCAGTGACGGAAGTTACCCAACTGACCTACGAACACAATCTAGATAACAAGTTACGTATCAGCCAGCGAGGACCACCACTACCCGTCGCCGCGCCGCGTCGTGGCGAAATATACAACGAATATTAATTTAATATTATACACTTGTGGACAACTTTGTATCCGCTTAGTCGATGTCAAAACAAATAAATGACGTGCTCATTATCGACTCTGTTACGACCGATCTGATCAAAATTCGCTAGCAATATTGGCTAATCACTCATCACTCCGGCGCTTTTTACGAATTCCTATTTAATGATAATCGGGGTGATTTCATTTTAAAACAGAGGTGATTGATGCGAGAATAAGATTGCATTTAAGTATTTAAAAATACATTTCTTTTTAGAAATTACCGCTAGTCTTGTTATCAAACACCGAGGTATCAAACTATGATGCTTATCTTGATATACATCCACCATACAGAGGCACTATTTGGAGAACCAGGACAAAGTGGTCATTCTGGTTGTTTACGCAATATGGCTTTATACAAACGCAATGTAATCTAGTACTATCATGGCAATTCAAAAAATCTGTTAGTACTGAAAACAAAGCAATACAAAGAGCCATTACGAGGGTGTACACGCGATAGGACGGCGTGGGGAGGGTGCGTAAGTACGAGCTCACAATACTGGGAACAGCGTTACAACAACCACGATAACGCTCGTGTGAAAGCAGAACGACACCTGCATGCACGTGGCGTGAGCAATGGGTGGACGTTTACGTGCTATTGGGGCCATCATCAACTAGCTTTTAATTATGAGTGCTTACCAACTTACTTGGTACTACACTTAAACTGGACTAGCTCAGCACATTACGAAAGATCAACGCCGCACAAACTTGTGTTGTTTTGCTATAGAGAGTAGAGTTGTCTGGCTTAAATGTGTAATGGAATGAAAATTACAGTTTACACGTTATCCAGTGTCGGTAAAGTGCAAGAGGTCCCCTAGTGCAAGACGTCCAAAGGTCGCCACTAAGGAAAGCCGAGCGTTAGTCCGACATCTTTATTAAGTGACTAGATTTAGCCCGCCGCTTTGTTCGCGCCAATATAAGTTACGTTAAGTTAGTAACAGTACGTACTTTTACGAAATTTCATGATGTTCGGTCGAGAACTAAAGGCGTAAAAACGTATCAAACAAACTTACCAAACTTACGCATCGCCTTCTTTTTTAAACTATGGCTAATTCTTTAGAAACACCTTTTGTGTTGTAAGTTTTTATAAGCCGCATATCCACACAACTTTGAAGAAATTCAGTATGTTATGTTATTGATATATACTTGCGTTTTAAAAGAGGCACTACGCATACAGCTTTGGCTATTACATTGAACTGCTTATAAACCATAAAGTGATGGTGCCCTTTCTAATGTTAACATAAACATTATGTATGCATTTATGGCCACCATAAACGCCATGTTCTTTTATTGCAAAACCCTTACCGTTTATTTGATTTTGCGCTTCCCAAAACCATGGAATAATGGTTATTTCTGAACATTCAACTGTGGAGTGGAAATCGCCGACATTCCAGAGTTACCTAACAATGTTTTAATTGTGGTTTCCTCGTCGAGATATCGTGATAGTCTCATTAAGATATCGTTATCTTGACGAGTAAATGAGAACTAAGGTGTGCGTATATCGAAGACCGTATATAAGATCTACTTAATGTAACGCTACGGCTTTCTGGCATGACCTACGGTACTAAGTATCGTGATACGACGGTACTAAGAATGTTTTAAACAGCGACTTGTTGAAAGACGGATATAAGTTTCAGTCTCGTCACTCAGCGGTACATTAGGACCACTATGGAATGTTACGCTAACCTGCGTAACAGCTGATTTAGGATAAGTATTTAAAATATTAATACGTGGGACACTCAAATACAATTGTATTGTCTACAGCTGTTTAATAAAAGTAGTAGGATATGATCGATCAGACTAGTTTATAAACAGGGAACGGCGTAAAACATCGTGAAGAAGCCTGCAATATACAGGTTTGGACCTAAGTCCACCATTTCCCGTCACCGTTAAAGCAAGCTATGCTTACTACTTAAAATCTAATCAAACAATTTTGAAAAGTCAGGTTTAAATGGGATCGAACTTAAACTTGCATCTTCAACTTGTCTGGTCTCCTAACTAAGGTCTCAGAGCTCTAAAGTAGTTTACATTTAGCGATTACGTCTTCGTGCGATTAGTGGTCTTCGTGTTACAACTCGTGCGACTGGCATAATTACAATTACATAGCAATACGTATTATGTGGAAACAAAACAATGATTATTGATATTTTAAATAATAATAGACAGTAAACAGTATTATTAGTAGTACTTATATGTGCAGAAAATTAGGCACTAGTTCTAAGTTCGTATTTTCTATATGGCTGCCGATAAATTTGTCTAATATACCGCGCATCGGAAAATGACGTCTAGAACTAAAATTGTCGGCAAAATGATAAATACTAAAGAATATTTTAAAATGACTTAATATACAAAAGATAGCTACAAGCTCAGCCTTTGTCAATGTTTTCACGTCCCAAATCACTTACATTACCATTATATTCATCAGCGGATATCCACGACCGATTATGAAAGCCGTCGTGCGTTCTGTCTATGACAAGATTGATGATGATGAGCTAAGAAGCGGTGTCAAGGGCTCGGAGACAATAGCTCGCTGACGTGAGATCATAGCGAGCCTAATCGTTGATAAGTTGGTGCGTTTGATGAACTGTCATAAAGACATTGTCATCTATGACATGCTACGGTGTTTGGTAACTTGCCATTGTCGCGAAATACATAACGTGGTAAGAATATAATGGCTCACAAAAAGTCGTCAGGTGATGGGCATGAGATCACGCTTGTGTTATTGTTAGCGTGTGATTGCACTTTAAAAATATTCTCCTTTTTCAAATAAGTTTGCGCCATATCATGCAAAAAAAGTAGCGATAGCCAAGTGGGAACCCGTTATTGGGTTGCCAGACAGAGGTCTCGTATCGACCGAAGTTGTACGCGTAGCATATAGTTATTTATCGCTCGCTTTAACGGTGAAAGAAAACGACGTGCGGACACCTGCATGTCTGAGAGTTCGCCATAATGTTCTCAAAGATAAGTGAAGTCTGTCAACCCACAAAGAGCTAACTTGCAGAGGGCAGAGGCCTATGCCCAGCAGTGGACAGTATATATAAACGAATAACGTTATTATATCACGCAAAATGTATAAATAGATAATTGCTTTTTTATGACGACATTACACAACACCTAGTCAAGCAGTTTAATGTCTTTGTAGTCGGGTGAGTATGTAGGTGGGAACTCCGAAAGTTTGTTCTGTTTTTCTGTCGTAGCGTATATATTCTATGCAAATTATATACAATGTATGATGTTTCAAATACACAAATACTGTCACTCTCTATTTCTCGTCGTTGGCGCAGACGCTATTGCAGTCACGCAAGCATATCGTAAAACAAGTAATTCCCAATGAGTTGAGTGCATAATTAGTGAAATTCTGTTTTTGCGAAGCTTTCTTATATTTCACCGCATCGTGACCTCACTTAACACGACACACCATCTTATTCCTTATAAGTATTCTAATATTGGAACTAGACACGTACACGACTAGCGGTACAGCGAGCTTAGACAATGTGACAATAATATGACAAGAGAGTGTATGTTAACTAGACACATACACTACTAGCGGTACATCGAGCTTAGACAATGTGACAATAATATGACAAGAGAGTGTATGTTAACTAGACACATACACTACTAGCGGTACATCGAGCTTAGACAATGTGACAATAATATGACAAGAGAGTGTATGTTAACTAGACACATACACTACTAGCGGTACATCGAGCTTAGACAATGTGACAATAATATGACAAGAGAGTGTATGTGAACTAGACTCATAGACGACTAGCGGTACAGCGAGCTTAGACAATGTGACAATAATATGACAAGAGAATGTATGTTAACTAGACTCATAGACGACTAGCGGTACAGCGAGCTTAGACAATGTGACAATAATATGACAAGAGAGTGCATGTTAACTAGACACATACACGACTAGCGGTACAGCGAGCTTAGACAATGTGACAATAATATGACAAGAGAGTGCATGTTAACTAGACACATACACGACTAGCGGTACAGCGAGCTTAGACAATGTGACAATAATATGACAAGAGAATGTATGTTAACTAGACACATACACGACTAGCGGTACAGCGAGCTTAGACAATGTGACAATAATATGACAAGAGAATGTATGTTAACTAGACTCATAGACGACTAGCGGTACAGCGAGCTTAGACAATGTGACAATAATATGACAAGAGAGTGCATGTTAACTAGACACATACACGACTAGCGGTACAGCGAGCTTAGACAATGTGACAATAATATGACAAGAGAATGTATGTTAACTAGACTCATAGACGACTAGCGGTACAGCGAGCTTAGACAATGTGACAATAATATGACAAGAGAGTGCATGTTAACTAGACACATACACGACTAGCGGTACAGCGAGCTTAGACAATGTGACAATAATATGACAAGAGAATGTATGTTAACTAGACTCAGACGACTAGCGGTACAGCGAGCTTAGACAATGTGACAATAATATGACAAGAGAATGTATGTTAACTAGACTCATAGACGACTAGCGGTACAGCGAGCTTAGACAATGTGACAAAAATATGACAAGAGAGTGCATGTTAACTAGACACATACATGACTAGCGGTACAGCGAGCTTAGACAATGTGACAATAATATGACAAGAGAGTGCATGTTAACTAGACACATACACGACTAGGGGTACAGCGAGCTTAGATAATGTGACAATAATATGACAAGAGAATGTATGTGAACTAGACTCATAGACGACTAGCGGTACAGCGAGCTTAGACAATGTGACAATAATATGACAAGATAGTGCATGTTAACTAGACACATACATGACTAGCGGTATAGCGAGCTTAGACAATGTGACAATAATATGACAAGAGAGTGCATGTTAACTAGACACATACACGACTAGCGGTACAGCGAGCTTAGATAATGTGACAATAATATGACAAGAGAGTGCATGTTAACTAGACACATACACGACTAGCGGTACAGCGAGCTTAGATAATGTGACAATAATATGACAAGAGAATGTATGTGAACTAGACTCATAGACGACTAGCGGTACAGCGAGCTTAGACAATGTGACAATTATATGACAAGAGAATGTATGTTAACTAGACACATACACGACTTGCGGTACAGCGAGCTTAGACAATGTGACAATAATATGACAAGAGAATGCATGTTAACTAGACACATACACGACTAGCGGTACAGCGAGCTTAGACAATGTGACAATAATATGACAAGAGAGTGTTTGTTAACAAAATCTGTTTTTCATATTATATGAGTAGCTATATGCCATGTAGCCGTGCGTTGTCAAGTGCCTACTACTCAAAGCTATCATTTTAATTTAAATGACAAATAAAACGAGTGGTAATGCTGTCAAACGTTAAAAAATACACACGACCATTTCATTTAAATATAATTAAAACATACACAAACAGGAATATGTAAACATCGAGAGACGTCCCTTACGCAACAACACGATGATAGCAATCAGTATCTAACATGTTACTTAATTTTAGTTTGTTTTTTAGTCCTAGTTAGGTTACGGGTTTTGGAACTTTTCCTTTTAATTATTGTTATTTTTGCATAGTAGCATTAAAGCTTTTGTAACATTCTTTCATTATACCTACTTTAACGTCTTCTCCGGCAAATTCATCGACACGGCCTCACTTGGCAGCGTGCTTAATACTAAGACTCGGTCAATGTATTTATGCTCCCTATTCTCATTGCCCCTGATCTGGAAGACCACCACATTACAATATAACTTGTTCTACAATACACAGAGTTTACAGCTGAGAAATTCTTTTTCCACTTTAATATCATTATCTACAGGGTCAACATTTTTCCAAATTACTTTATCTTTTATTACGCATACTGAAGTAAGTACTTGTTGTGTTACGTTTGTGTTATAGGAGGTAAGCACACAGGAATCACTAGTGGCAAGCACTTGTAGAAATTTGAAACATTTGTTTATTTTTTTTTTATTTTTGTTGTATTTACGCTGTTCATGTAACACAATAGTATATATATAATATGCGTATCATTATGTGAAGTAATAAATAGTAATTAACTATATTTAGACTTTATAAAATTTTGCTCGCGACTTCGCACGCGTAGAATTTCAATATTTAAGGAAAATTGTGTTAGCGGAACTAATTTACTTCAGAACCAAATATTTAAAGATTGTTAAAAGATATAAGGTTAAAATAGGTTATCTTTCTCCCTCCCCACCCTTCAACTATATCTTGTTGTCACGACTGCTAGGCCGCGTATACAGTTACAATTTATTATAAGTATAGGGTGTCTCAATAAGAGTGCACTATTTCGTTTATAAAATCACATATTTTTCAATAAGTAAAGATATTTAAATTGCATTATAAAAAAGACATATTCCGATTAAGTATGGAATAAAATATCCGGCAAATGCCCCCCAAGGATCTAATGACAGGCCATTACTGAATTTTGTACGGGTGAAGGTGGAGGTCTTTCGTCAAAATTCACTGCGTCAGTGCTTCGTTTAATTTGAAATTGTTGAGCACGATACCGAATTGATGTTTCGGGTTTTCAAGAGATCTACCAGTACGTCGATGCAGAGGAGAGTTACTATCCACAACCGAGCCGGTTTCTTCAAAGTTTTTGACTACTCTTCGAATTATCATGGACACATTAGGTGCACTTTCTCAAACAAAAATTCCGCGAAGTTCGCGAGCGGTCTCGGCGTAGCTTTCTTCATATTTATAATGAGTTTTTACAATGATAACACGTTCTTCTTTTGTGTAACGCTCGATTTTTATTAATCGGAACAATTATTACGTAGCCAACACCTGTCAAATTTCAGAATTAACACATAAACGAAAGAAAAAATATACAAAATTTGAATAGTGCACTCTTACTGGGATACTCGTTACATATAGAACAGGCAAAAAGAATTACAAAAAGTATATAATTGTTTTTGCTCTATCAATTATTCTCTTTAAAGGGCTCGATGTAGCGGCGCTCTGTGAAAACAGCAATTAATCTCTCTACCATATCATTACGTGCAAGACATCAGTAGAAATAACCAAACTAATGATTACATGTAACCTATGTAACCCTTGTAGTCAGCTAATCTATATTGAAGCCACAATGAGGCTGTATAGATATATTGTTTATATTACAAACAGTGAACAGAGAATTCAAAATCTAACATGCTTTAGGAAAACAAGTGTGGTTTCCAAGGACTAGAAAGCGTCTGGTAAGTATCAAGTTCTCAAGAGTGGGCTCAAGTGGCGTTATTAGTATCAATAATGGATTCCAGTATAGAGTACTCGATTCAGAGTTACGAAAACACACTTCTTGGATTGGTGACAGTTACATACAAACCAGCAACATTCGATCAAAAATTCATCGCTATATAAGAAAATACTTAGTGCGCAATCAATAAAGTAATAAGTAAATAACTTCACGGCGCATTATTAAACTGCAATTAGGTATCGCAATAACAAACGGTACTGTATACAGAAGCTTTCTCGTTACCTCACGCGATAATTCGTCGCTATTATCTTATTGTTTATTACAGAACGAGGAAGAGATCACTGTTGCGATACCAACGTTCCACTTGACCATATTGCATCAGATATTATATTTAATAAATAGCTCAGTTTGTGTTGTGTGGGATGAATCACAGGATTTTACGTTCACAAATACATAATAATATATGGATTGCAAAATTTTGTTATTTTGATATTCTATGCGAAGCACTTTAGTTGGTTTACAACCTTGCTGAATTGGACAAGCTAGATCGACTGCAGGATATAAATTCATCTAATCGAAGAATCTCGTATTTCTTTGTGATATAAAAATATTTTACGCTCTTCTGTTGCCATTCACATTCATCGATTTGCACCGCGATCCCAGCAGCTGCCAGCGCGATACATGCACATGAGAAAAATTTAAAATAACAGTTCATATAAAAACTTATCCTTACGAAACAACTTGATCTATAAAAAATTGCCAGTCTTCTAACGAAGTTACACATTAAGCATATTTTGGATGTAACTCTCTAAATGGACGGATTGCATTAGATTAATGACTTGATTGTAACGTCTAAGCGATCTCGGAACGTTGCTAAACGTTACAAGTGTACTTATGTGAAGTTCCGAGGTCAACACTTTTCATTAGTTTTGTGTGCGATGCTGTGCTCTCCAGCGGCCTTGTGGAGGATAATATTTCAACTAAATTGAGAAATCCGTTTAGGCTGACCGTAATTAACCGTATCGAAAAGTTGCATTGCTTTCCATTATCTCTGTAATAGAAAATATACTGTATTTTAATATTATAATAATATTTGCTATTTAACTATTAACTTGCGACACTTATAGTCGACTATAATACAAATTGGGAATAATCAAATTAGATTTACGCAAAAAAGCATTATTTTCAGTAACAATGTTGAAATGACGCAGTTTAGGTCTATTACTAAATATACTGTTAGATTTTACCTGCGACTTTGTGCCCGTGGTTCAAATTCACAGTAACCATGCAATTTATTGTTGAGACGAAGAGTAATCATTGTTACTCCTCAATACAACTCTATGCACGTTGATCGATCCGTTGTTTGGTGGCTCATGTAATAACTTTAAACCAACTAACACATTTATATAATAGCAAGGATTTTTATACTTCTCAGTGCCTTGCCGTCCGGCGCGCGGCGCTGCAGTAGTGAATGCAATTGCTAAGTAGTAGGTCTCCGGTTTGATTTCTGAACAGTGCAAAGTGTTATTAAGATTTTTGGCAAGAAATCTTAGTGTCAGCATGGAGTCTGCAACTGTGCGGTAATTGGCAAAAGGCTTAACCCCTATAACATGTGTTCCAAGAACGTACCTGGCGCAATGTGGGCGTGACTACCCTCCCAGGACATGCCCTAAGATATATGTGGATATTTGTATAAAATTATCTAAAAACTAGAATTGAAACAGGCCTACTTTTTATTTTACGTAGTTTTACTTACTGCCTACTTTTAATACCGGCATTTTAAATACATTTTCAACCCATGGTTACGAATACACTATAACATATATTTAGATTTTAAAACATTTCTATCGTTAACATAATAGTAAATTAAAATCGAGGTAAAAGATAGTTCAGAGTTAACTATTTAATTAAGTAACGATACAATAGTTTCGTATTATAGTACAGAGCAAAAGTGGATACCAACTAACAATGCTTACAGAATTGAATTACATACTTATATCAATAATATAGTTAAACGTTCAATGTTTGTTTGGGGTGTTTCTATGTATAATATGTATGTATTTACAAAAAAAAAAGTTACTATTTATGTTTATCCATTGTCTAGTATCCATAGTACAAGCTCTGCTTAGTTTGGGCTAGATGATGTTGCGTGTATGTGAAAGAATATTATAATATATTATTAAATATATTATATTATTAAAATAAGAATTACAAGCGAGTCCAATACAATTCGCAACGACGGTAATAGGCACATTTGTTCAATTAGTGCTGTGCTGATTCAAACTAAATAAACCAATTGCATATATATTTATTTGTATTGACTGATTGGCTAATAACTCGATGCCGTGAACTATTTTACAAAAACTCTTAAGTCTCGCGACTGCTCTGATTGACCCCAATATCGAGAATCGAACGAAAGCAACTGTCATAATCGATAATTTATTTGTAAACTAGTGTCTGCTCGTGACGTCGCCCGCGTATAATAATATCGGCTCTGTATTAAACTGTCTCACTAATGGGCTCGGGCCTCTTCTCTGTGTAAGAAGAGTCAGGCCATAGTCCACCACGCTGGCCAGTGCGGGCTGGCGGACTTCACACATCTTCGAGAACATTATAGAAAACTCTCAGACATGCAGGTTTCGAAACAATGTTTTCCTTCGCCGTTAAAGCAATCGAAAATTAACTAATTAAACATAACATCGAAAAGTCAGAGATGCGCTTTGGGATTGACCTCGAGACCTCTGCGTTGCAGTCCAATGGTCTCCACTAGGCTGTCGCCCGCTTGAAACGCGTGTCACGGAAACATTTTGATAATCAGATATATATATATCGTCTATCCGTGTACAAAAGTTAATAAAACCATCTTAACATTTTACGCGTAACAAACATTTAAACAACTTTACAAACTTTTATATTTGTAATATTATTAAGAAATTAGGATTCCACGGGGCATGTACAAACCAAATTAAACATGTGTATTATTGTACGTAGTCAATCAATGTGTGGGTTTGTAACAGTACTTATCGTAAAATCTTTCAATTCATTTCATCCTTTTCAATCAATGATAACTTGCAATATCAGACATTTTTATTAATTGTTCAGCTGTTGCCGGCAATTTCCGACATGCCAACGGCAATCTGTACAATCATTAACTAGCTTAGTT
This sequence comes from Catocala fraxini, assembly GCA_930367265.1. Classification (NCBI taxonomy): domain Eukaryota; kingdom Metazoa; phylum Arthropoda; class Insecta; order Lepidoptera; family Erebidae; genus Catocala; species Catocala fraxini. The sequence continues at coordinate 83,005 of OV884029.1, read as the reverse complement.
CATGTGGAATTCCCTGTGGACATGACATTTCAATATTCTACGTTATTGTAAATAATTTTCAAAATAATATGTTTTTAGTCTATGTTTATTCACACAACATTGAAAGGTTCATATCAGCCACGGGGTGCACTACACCACCTGAAAATATGACTACAGGTTACAGTTTCGGGCTGTATACATATTCATTTGTTAACAACTGAATCTCCTTACGATTTGGGCTCTTACAAATCGATTTGGAAACCTTATCCCTTCAGCGGCACCTACTGGTGGGGTAACTGCTCCACTTTGACAAAATAAATGATGGACTGTTTTGTCAGTGCAGCGCGCCTTAGGTGTGTCTATAATGTACCTTCGACCTCGTGGTCGATTGCTTAATAGCCTATTGCCCCATCTTCTGTTGTTTTGCCTACGTAAGCCATATCCGGCCTACTGACATTCAAAGTAGGCAATTGCTCACAATAACAAAGACGAAACTGGGGTTCTCCAAAGCCGCTAGCTCGGTATACGTCAACTTTGACCAATGACTATTGGTTTAGATTATACGTTTTGTGCACGTACACTAGCGTGTTTTTGATGATGCCGAAATACGTTTTTCAATAAAAAGAGAACTCGTCTGAGATAGAATAGACCGAAAGGAAATAGCAAATATTCAAACCACGGACTATCTATCACTATCATAATAACTTAACGACTATTTTAGTAAACGTTTCACATAATTTATTAATAGTAATAATCTAATAACCTATATTTACAAATGTACTAAAAAAGATAACATAATTAACATAATTAAAAAAACACATAATTATAATACTAAATATTTACAAGAATGGTTTAGGCGTCGTAGAATTCTTCAGCATCGCTGTCAACTGGTAACGTGCCCAGAAGACTGGCAGCATTGCCACGTTGAATGGCAATGCTGATTCTTTGGGCTAAGAAAAGACCAGCCTTCTGGTCACGCGAAACGTCGATCAGGCGTTTTGCGATCTCTCTGTACAAAATACGAGCGCTCGGACCCCATGAACCTAGGGTTTCCACCCCAAACGGCTCAAAAATGTAATTTCCAACTAAATTACTATATTTGCGCCGTTTGAGGGTTTCCGCGGTTGCAGCAGCAGCGCCGGCACATCCCGCAGTACTTGGAAGATGTGATGGCGCAAGGGTGTCAACGCATGTTGCGTCCCACACCAAAGGCCTGCCCATCTTCCAAGGCAACAATGACATTCCGTCCGTCTCTTCCCATCGTCACGTACCAAGCCATTGGGTTCAAGTACAGCTGGAACGCCAGCAGTGACAAGAGCACGACGTATTATCATAATTATTTGTGTATCATACAAAACATAGTATAAACATGTAACTCCTGCGCAACAAAACGTCCCTGTGAACGTCCCTGGAAATAAGACGGCAACACTTGACTCACTGTCTAATATTAAACTTAGTGCTATTAGACAGTGCACCAAAATTTAATTTATACCTAATTGTGTAAATATAATGCACACAAAATAAACATATTTCCTTCGCAGCCTACATCGGCGTTCACAAAGCGCGACAAGGTTCCATTCTATACGGTAGAAAACATAACAATATAAATAAATAAAGTATTACAATAGAACAAATTAAGATCCAGTCGAATTAAATAGTTACGTAATTAAACACCAGAGTTAACACGAAATTACAAACGTACAGCAAAAACATCCAAAACATTTAATAATAACTTTAAATGCAATATTATGTAAGTAGTGTCGACAAAGTGCCGTGTGGCTCATGACTCGCCGAGGACTATCGAACTGCATAACATTACGTGTGACAAAATAGAATGATCGTACTTGTAATGCTATATAACAAAATAAAAGAAAATGTTTTATCTGTAACTACATACACACATAATCCTTAAAAGGTTTAATAATAAATACAATTGAACAGAAGGCGGTACACGGCGATCAAATTAGACAACTGTGTCAGCTATTGTTGCAGTATAGACTACAACGCTGGTATTCTCGTAGGCATATGAATAATAATATAAGTAGGCACACAGTAACAACTACCCCAGTTTTTGATGATTTACACCTGAACGCCTAAGTTTTAAATTCGGTTTTGTTTTTTCACTCATCCTTTAACATTCGTTGAAACTCTAGTCAACATCTGTCTAGAGTACCTACATAGCATCCTGCACAATCATCGCGAACTAATAGATACGTCACAATCAATATTCAGTGATAGTGGCTCTATGATTAAGATCGCCGATTGCCATGTCCACTTGATTATGGATGTATAAGTATTAACTTGTGCGATGATTGACGGTTAAATAACGTGACGGCATGCGCCGCGGATCACAGATCTGCCGCCTCGTCCAATAATGGCACAACTAATTATTTATCTGCTATGTCAATACGAGATTTGGGTCCGTGAATATTCCGTTTAACACTATTTTCACTTGTGAAAATCCGCAGGAGACTTCAGTTACAAAAATTGCGAATCAGACGAGAAGAGCACTCGGCACAACTTTCTGTGGATTGTGCCAATATTAGTCATGAGATGATCAATAAAATCGCTGAGCATCATGCTTACAAACAAATAACAAAAAATTGATGTACAAGATGTGGTTTTAGATATAAATCGGCAAATAACGTATATTAAACTATCGTACAAATTAAATAACAATTAGGGTAAGAAACTCCAGCACGCAACCCAAGGTTAGCCCGGATGCCGTGACGCAGTCAAGCGTATTCTTCTCATCTTCACTATCGCATCTTTTCCTATGGCTCTGGTTGAGATGAGCATTCTGAGGACGCTAAGTGGGTTCTTACGAGCCGATATTTTGAATCACTTACATATTTTATTTCCTCAATTCTAATTGGCTCTGTCGCATCTGTCTGCACTCATCCACTGCAAATTAAACAAAAATGTGTTTAATGTGGCGACTCACAAATACGTAATCACATAGAAACCTTTTTCATTTCAGTGTTTACTTTATTTTGACTGTTACGCTATGCGACTCTTAAGTTTGAACATATATAAAACATATGCTATCCAGTCATTGCATATTATGTGTTTGTATGACCACATACACAAAATAACAATAAATACTAACGTCTGTTAAGCTCCAACCAACGAGGCAACCTTAATCTGAGCAAACGACGCCGCGAGCAAAGCCTAGCGCTACACTAATTACATTCACAAGCGTAATGATCTCATATTACTAATAGTTACGTAACGTATTGCATATTGTTATAACACGAGCGCGAGGGCGTGAGCCGCTCCGCAACATGGCCGCCTGTGAGACTTTCTCCCGCAAGGTCAACGGTGAAAGCAACACTTGAGATGGAAATAACTTTAGGATGTTCTCTGAGGATGTGTCGTGTGCGTGGTGTGTGATGACTGTGATGCCTGTGATGAGTGGGCCGGTGTCCTACCGTGCCGAGGGATGGCACGATTATCTTTATCACATTAGCTGTGTAATTTTGAGCACTCTCATACTCGCACAACACGCATACCACGAGTTGCATTAAATGGATTTTATTTTGATGAAATAAAACAAACCTTAAAGGCACAGAAATATATGAAAACTTCTGTTTCTGTAATAATAATTGTAAAGGATATTTAGGAATAATTGTCATCTGTGCTTTGAATAAAATTACTTTTAAGGCTTTTCGGCAGGGTCACATCTAAAATAGGTATAATCAGTACTTACAGACCACATTTCTTAACAGTATGTATACCACTCAGAGACCTTGAGGCGGCATAAACAGTTCTGACACTAGGTTATTGCTAGCCAGACGATGAAGAAAGCCTTTCCATGTAGGTTAATGTGAAATGTCTGTCGTCCTACGCAAGTTATTTACTTTTAAGTTTATACTGACTATTGACTATTTGGTCAGGCGATGTTTGCTGATGACCTACTCGATAATATCAGTTATACGTTTCAAAAAAAGTATATACTTAGCTACCGAAATACACATAATAACTATATTATTGCTGCTTGCATCGGCAAGGATATCAAGATATCTTAAAGAGAGGATCTCCACCGTACATAAGCCAATGTAATCGTTGCATCTTGCACTGGCAGCACAATGAAGCCACACCCTTTTTTTTCAAAAGGTGGCAATCACTCGACGATTATTATTCTTGTTTGGCACCTCGGCAGCATACAAAGAAAATATAAAGCAACCAGGTAGTTAGGCAGCCTTTGTGTCAGCTGCTAAGAGTTCAATACAAGGAATTGACAGTAACTATATTATAATATACTAACAGTTATTAATAGTTGGAATAACCGTAGAGCTGGTGTCAAGACTGATGGTTACCAAATGAGCGCGCAAATCGTTATCAATCAGCAAGCGACCTTGCGCATTGGTTCCGTTATAGATCCGTGACAGGTCCGTGTCAGTTCCGCGACACGCGCTGTCGCCGCCGGTTACCTCATCACGTCACCCACCACTCAACACTCACCCTGTAGCCCACCACTGTCAACAGGCAAACGACAACCAAGGGATTAGTTATTGTAACCAACAGTGTATTACATTATATCCAAAGTTAAGTAATATTTGTCAAGAAAAGAAATAGCCTGCGGTTTGTTTCTTCATCTTAACAGCCAGTTGAATCACTGGGAAACTTTGTGACGATGACATTATTATTTAGATAAATATTATTGTTATAGCTATGTTTTACCAGGTCATACTTGCAATTTTATTGTCCGTAATACATGAGTCTAAAATATATAATTATTATGAGAAGGTGCAGACTGTGTAACAAATTAGCAGGATGTGACCGACGACGTGTAGAATGGACACTTGGAGTGTCACAGTTTTTACACCTTGTATCGAATAAAGTAATTTGATTTATGGGTATGACTGTATCGTTGATATTATAAAGGTATATTGAATGTTAGTGATAGATGTTTACTAAGTTTTCTCTTCCGGCTGTATACAATGCTGTTTATAAACTATATTTTCTTGGCGAGTGTAATAAAGTATGTTCTGACATCACCTATTATAAAACTAGGTGGTGTGATGTCTTAGTGTGTACAAGAGCCCTTTGTCTAACAAGAACAATTACATTTAGTATGTTGATTGTGTCACTCGCTGGCTTTAGCTAAGCTGAAATGAAATGACTAACATAAATACTAAACTGTGGAGGCTGGGACGCAATGGCTACCGCGCAGATCGATTGATCAATCAATCCACCGCCGACTTTGCAACCACCAGCGCCGCACTCCGTGCTGATAGGTAACTCACCACTTGCAAACGACGAGCCGGTCGTCCCCGGGTGACAAAATTATACACGTCACCCGGTGACGACCGGTGCATCTTTGTCTATGATGAGTTATACTCTCAAAATTCAGGAGTAAGTATTGTCTGAATATCCGACCTAGCTTTAAGTAAGTTCATCGTTATCCTTTTGGGCAGTCCTTGATAGAGCGGCGGTTATTGGAACTGCACAGGTCCAATAACCGCCGCTCTGTCAAGGAACTGGTATTCGGCACACTCGGATTGCACTTGACAGCTGTCTTGTTTATAATAATTATACAACTTCGCTTGAGATTCTATTTAAGGAGGCAATAATACACGTAACCTGTCTCTCCGTGACTGTGGATACTGAAAAATGGAAAGTTACCTAAGTAAGTAGCTATAGTAAATTTACTTGTATTCCATTAAAAATGCGACGATATCCGAAAATATAGAACTGAATGCGCATAGATTGTAGGACGTTTTGTTTATACTGTTGACGCGTGCGCAGAAAGTTCGAGAGGGGCTGAACATTACAATGTTTCGCATCCGTCACGTAGTGGTCCGTTGGTGTTATACATTTGTTGCGTCACAAATTATATTTTAAGTTGTTTATTTTGTTTTACAATCTTATTAAAAACGCTGGTTCCTTGAATTTGCTGCGATGCAGATTCTCCTTATGTAAATAATGTTTAATTAATCACTATTCACATATTAAATAATTGTCATTTGAATAATCAGTCAAATCGAACAAATGTATATTTCATATGGGGATCTTGCAAAACATGAGTCAATCGAACTTTTTTCGGTAACAAGCAAACAACTTATTTTATTTAAATATAAAACGTTGGTTAACGTTTGGTTGTAATGTACCACCAGCTTGGGATCCAGTAATAAAAATAGTCAAACCCAAGAAGAAGCAAACCACAGCTAGACTTCATGATACTTCGAGCTCATTCTGCGTAAATAGAAACACCAATGATTAAATTATGTTCGGGTACTTTGAAATAACTACACTGGAACATTGAGACAACTGCCATCTTAGTCTCCCCGTGGCCATGGCTGCTGAAAAGCAACCGAAATGTCGGGGAAAGTGTAAAAATAAATTAAATCTAAATAGTTTAATAATAATTTAATTAGCTTAAAAATTAGTAAAGTTTATAGCAGTAGTAGTGTAACAATTTTCAAAATTTTGTAATAAAGTGTCAAATAAACAACGCGGTAAAATGCGTATATAGCAGTTTAATTTCAATGAATAATATTCGAGTGAATAGAAGACAATAATTTTGTTTATTTTAAAATTAATGCTTTTACTTTGGTAACTGTTGACTTGAGAAGTTGAAATTACACTGAAAGTGTAACAGTCAGAGTGTAACAGTCAAGATATTTTTTATATTGGGTTTATTAAATCGTCTATTGCGGTAACGTAAAAATAATAATTCTATGGAACTACTAATCGAAATGTATTCGTAAATGATAATTGACAAATAATTCGAAGTCGACCACCCACCGTTGTTGCAAATCTAATTCATTTTGTTTGTCAATAACATTAAATGGAACCAAGCAATGATCGCTTACAGTTGGTCGATTGACCGCCGATGTAGCATAATTTGCATTTACAAAACTGCAAAAATAAACACTGAACAAATTCAAACGATATTGATATTTATTACAATAGCGACAAAGAAATCTAACTCGCTTATTAGAACGCGTAAAATTGAAAGATTTCATAAAGCTGTTGGTTTATGAAAATATTTTATTCTGTCATTGTGAAAATAATTCGTAATTTACATTGTAATTAGTTATAGTTTCAACAAAACACTTATAAATACATTTTTTGCCTATTAACCTTTTATTTAGTCAAGTGCTACTAGACGGAGGACAAATCTTGGCTTAGCTGCAAATATTTTTGATCTAAAGGTTGCTAGGTCACAGATCGATTAGTAGATAGTTATTTCATTTATAAATCGATTTTGGACAAAATTTATAAAATTCAGTCGGTTTAACCCGGAGCCACTAGATGGCATTGACAATAACAACGTTAAAGCGACACAAACACACTCTCGACAGAGAGAGATAACAACATTCTATGAAAGGTGTCGTTCGTCAAACCTGGAGCAGTCAACCGAAGTAGTGATTATTACAGAATATCTTAGTCAAACAACCTTGTGTTGTGTTCTTCTAAGAGGCACGGTACCATCTGCAGAGTAGCCTATGTTTTCTCCTTGAACGACGGGTTTCTGCAAGTCAGAATCTTGCGATAATACCTGGCAAACCAAGTGCTCATCAATAATAAGTTAGAGAGCTCGGTCACAGTGCAATACTTTCTTCTACCCGACTGAGGCAAGTACTTTTGCACCTCAGAAGGGCACAGCGAAATAACCTGCATTATGTTGCTGCTGTGAGTCCGGCTTATCAAGGACAATGTGCTATTAGTCCTGTGATCATTTGCCATTATACAGTAGCTCAGCAACTCGTCCTTTTAAAAGTTATACAGCCCGCACCATACTCATAGTAGTTCAGCACCAGGCGATTCGTGTGTTTGTTTGCCACCTTGGTAAACAAAAATCATTATATAAAATGTCAATATAAACATAAGGTGTAATAATAAATCATTGCGTGTACATATGTGCAACTTTTGCAATCTGACTATCTATAAGCTGTCTACGCGCATGTGCACTCGCGCGGCGCGGCCACTGAACGATAGTATTTCAGCCACATACATTGTTACCCAATCTGTCGATATCATCGCGTCATCACTGCGCTGTCTGGATTATATCTAAACTTTTTAAATTTCAGCAGCTATTGTTGTCGGAGCAATTGTGTTGCAATAATGGCTATTACCACCGTTACCGCCATGGAACGTGACCGTTTTGATTTATTATTAATCAGTTTGGCGCGTGATTATACTCTAAACAGATTTTCGAGTGCTTAATAAATATACAAACCCGCGGTATTTCTGTATACGACAGGTTTTTGTTATGTCGTTCCAGGGTAAGGATACAACAAAGTAATTCATCAATCCAATTAGTTGTTATTAAAAGAATCCAAGACATTCCAACATCTACACTTAGGTGGTCTCCGTCGCTGTCGACTGTGGCGACTAATGGCACCCAGCGGTGACTGTTTGTGTCCCCGGAGTCTCTCGTTCACACCAACGAGGCGCATTTATTACTCTACGTTAGCAATGCATGTTCTGGGCATACAATAGTGATTCGGACGTGATATAATGACTATTGGTTACTTATTTCTGAATATTGCTTATATATATATAGAAATATTTAAATTCCCTTTTAACAAGCGATCTATCAATGCCAACAGGTTTACCAATACCTGTAAAGTTTTACATGTCTTACTGAAAAATAAACTCATAAGCATATGCTTATGAGTTTATTTAAGGGAATTTAATTATTTCTTATGTATACTCAAATTAAGAAAATGGCACATTTGGACTTTATGTCACACTTAATGTAATCTGATTCTGAGCTTGATCTCTAAAACTTTGAAGATTGTAGGTAGTAATCACAATTTAAAAAAAATAAGTGTCTATCCTGTAAGTCCTGATTTCATTATTTCAATTCTAACTGCTTACAACAAAATATGTGTTATAAACACTTCAAACGATTTACGGCACTCATTAATTAATTAATTATTTATATCTTTACCTTGTCTAAGTAATACTTTCTTGGGTAATAGTCTAACTCATAAATGCATTCCGCATGTGCATCAGTTAATGACATCCAATTTTTGTCATTTTACTGGACCAAACCTCGTTGTCCGTTCCATGGGCTGTCGTAGACGGACTAATATTATTTCCGCGCCATCTATGGAACCATTATTACCATTAGATGTAGGTATACGATCACATATAATCGACATATACGATAAATCTATGGAAACAACAACCACCTAATCTATTGGAATGACCTAAAATACTAGAAATTTATTTCTGAAATATTTTGGCTTCGATCGTAGTTCGTAGTTGTTGTAACAAATGTTATGAAGGTTGATAACGATTAAAGCATTAGTCGCCGTCCAAAATACGTTACGCTGTCTTGAGGCTAATCACCAAAAAAACTATTACTTATTAAATTTGTTCATAGCTTTTTTTATAGTATATCTCTGTAAGTTGCCAACAGCTAATCGTGTTCAGGCGTTTAATTAACTGTTTCGTAATTTAGCGAATGTGAGTGACAGCACTGAACTTGTGTTACATTAAACGATGTAAATATAACCAGTCAATTTGTGTAACCTTGTGTAAAACACATTTAGTTCGTTAAGGGTTAAGGCACATGCTACAACATACAACACGCAGTGAAAGCGCGTCTCTACCGGAGATGAAGCGTAGTTGAAAATAAAACAAAACTAAAACAATAAGCAAGGCATTTAGGTATGTCCACGACAAAGAAGGGGCGAATAAAGGTTGAAGAAGTAAGTGTATAAAGTAAATGTGATTGCAGCTGGAACGTTCACACCCCGGCTCGGTGGCAGATCTCCAACTCGACACGAGACGATGACACACGTATACGTATATAACTGACAGTTAGACAAAAATAAAGCACCACAGAGAAGTCAGGATTGTATGCTAGTAAGTGAAATGCTAAATGTTTGTGACGCAGTAGGGGTAGACCCTCCACAAGGTGGACCGATGACCTGGTAAGGTTCGCGGGAAGCGGTGGCCTAAGACCGGTCTGAGTGGAAAACCTTTGAGGAGGCCTATGTCCAGCAGTGGACGTCTTTTGGCTGATGTGATGAAGTGAAATTCTGTAGTGACTACTTATCCCTTTGGTTAACAGGCGTTAATTAACGGATCGTTTCCGATAGTTAGCGTCATAAGCTCTCGCTAATTGATGCTCATGCATCAGGGCTTATCAGCACATATGTGCAAACAAATCGTTGTGCCGAGATGTTGTTGGTGTTTTTGGTGTCTTTCAGGTTTGTATACAGGAATTATTCACAGAGCGACAGTTGCATTTTTGTCTTGTATAATTAAACACAAATCAAATCAATTTATTTAAAATATTATTGTTATTGGCATATAAAATATTGTTTACAAACAAACATATATACCGACTTATTAACGCCGTGTCATCTTAAATGTTTGTAAGCAAAGCTCTTTTTTTGACGCCAAAATGAAACAAGAACGGTTTGAAGAATGCAAGTAGGTAAGGTATGCAAGTTTTGTGTTACATTACGAATAATATCCTGACAAACACCACTTTTTTATGTACAAATGATATTCCTTTATGTTTGGGCGAATACATATTGCTCAAACAATAAACTACTTTTACGGATATTTATAACAACTTTTTGTCTCCACATAATCCAACGTTTCGTCAATGTTGTACACAGTGTTGAGATGCGGTCACGGGGAAACTGTGTTAATTGTCTGTATGTGTTGATGTGTGAAGATATTACAAAATACCTAGGTAACCATTGTTTAATTACCTCATGTTTCTATTCAGGCAAAATGTAAAGTATAAACAAATTATTTTGATATTGAGCAGCTCTTGCTCTAAAATTGATGTGATTGGATTCCGACCCTGTTGATGGTAAATCCAATCATCATCTATACAGTTTGTTTAGTCTATTTTATTCCGATAGTTGTAAAATATTCTTGGTTAAAATTGATGTTCTCTTGCTCCCTTTTTTTGCCTATATGTATTTTAAGTTGTTTCTGTGGATGTGGTCGGTCGCCTGCCCTGACCCCGGCGCCCGACGCACGGCTCACAGCGCCACCGAACAGCCAAGATCCACCGCAAGCGAGGAGGCGGGCGCGGGCGCAGCTCTGCGCTTACGACACTCACACAATAGATGTTAAATGGTGCACAGCGCACAATTAGCGCGGGCGGTGCGTTCGCCCCTCGCGGAGCGGAGCGTGGCAGAATGACTCGTTCCCATTGTCTTCACGGCACATTACACTTACAAACAGGTTTCAACACTGATATTTCGTCCGATTAATGATTTTACCATAAGATTTCATTCCTCTGTTAAACTGTGGCGAAATGCAAATTTGCATGTCGATGGCAGCACTTGATTGAATCATGTCATTAAGTTGGTAATAGTTTGTAATAAGCTGGCCATTGTTCTGCTAATATTGTCGGGTTAACTATAAATATGTACAATTTGTGTAGGCTTTTGATGACTTCCCGAAGAAAGTCGCCACCCTCGCGCCATTAAAGGTAGATTTTGTTGATCTACCTTACAGAACGGGCTGTGTGGACGACGGATATGGTCAAGTGTCATGTGTAATTAGGTGTTTAATAAGGTACTCGCATCGATCAGTCCCTATGCTAGATAGCAACTGATCGTCTTAATAATTTAGAGGTTCTTGTTGTTGATGTTATAAGATTATTCTTATTATATGTATAGTTAATATAATACCAAGGAATACCTTATAGTAGATAATGGAAATACCAGTAATATATATTAGTTTTATTTGCCCGGGTAGCAAACAAAAATGTTCATGATGATCGGTCAAGTAGAAACCGTAACAAACAAACTCACTTTCGCAGTTATAACATTAAGTTAGGAGTTAGGATATATACTTGTAGATCATGTAGATCAACAGATAGCAGATATTTATAATGTTATTATTTATAGACATTTAGCAGCGGCTTGCGTCAGTAGCAGCATGGTGTACGACAATGTATCTGGGATAGCAACGGCTTCCTATGCAGTACCTACGTGGTTTTAAAATGTCCAACACAGTATATACTACTGCCTGCTCCATCCGTGACATACATGTTTTTACTAAAGTTGTCGTTTGGTTTAAAGCTAGAGAGCTGTGAGCCGCTATTTATCCCGCCTGGGTTCAAGCGCACAGCTATCGATACCGCGCCCGTCGACACCGAAGCTTGAATCAATACCACGTCGTTGCAGAACCGTCATTAATAACAAAGGCTATGCAACAAAATATTAATTTTTAAGAAATTTTGTAATCCAAACATTATTTTACATAAATAATTTGAAATTGATGACGTTAACACGTTAATAACTTTGATTTTTACCGCATTTCTTTATGGTTTCTAATTACTTGTCTATGACGGATGGTACTGCAAATGTCGTTTAGTTGTTTATACGTAACTAAATATCTAAATGGTAGTTGTAAACTCGGATACTTATTTGTTTTTTAATGAATTATAAGTTGTTAAACGTATTCTATGCATTTTGTTGTTTTATTTCCAAAAACAAAAGTTTTACGGCAATGTGCCTTGTATAATGTGAAATACGTCGCAAGTGTTTCTAATTGTATGTCCACCAATGTATATGTAACCTCTCATTCACAATCGGTATCTTTCCAGGTATTTAAGGTAGTGCTTATTAAACCCATTCATAAAGGTGGTGAGAGAGATCGTGTCGGCAACTTTCGACAAATTTCCATTCTGCTTACATTGTCCAAGATCCTAAAGCGTCTTATAAATAATCGCTTAACATCATTTCTAGAGAGTAACAACATCCTTTCGCTCAACCAGTTTGGCTTTCGTCGTGGCTACTCCACCAGTGACGCAGTATATTAACTCTTCCATTCGATCATTGCAAATGTAGACAGAAGGCATAAATACCTAACGGTTTTTCTAGATCTACCAAAGGCCTTCGACACGGTCTGTATTCCACTCCTAATAAGAAAGTAGGACCAGAATGGTGTTAGGGATACTGCACTTAAACTTATCACCTTACAAATAGACGTCAGAGGGTTAAAATATATTAGAGAACAATTAATAAGCTGCCTATTGAATTTGGTGTCCTCCAGGGAAGCATTTTTGAGCCTACTTTGTTTCTGATCTATATAAATGACTTCTATCAGATGCAACTCCAAAATGGACAAATTGTTACTTTTGCCGATGATACAGCAATCTCTTTCAGCGGATTCAGTTGGGAAGAGATCTTAAGCTTTGCTCAGAGTGGTGCAAATAAGGTCAGTGAATGGCTGCAATCAAACTTCTTAACACTCAACATAAATAAAACTAAGTATATAGCATTTGCCCATAGACTTGATCTTCTGCCCTCGCTAACATTCACCATCACGGCCCATACTTGCGATCTTCCTCGCTCTGATTGTTCGTGTGCCTTAATCGTAAGGATAGACCACTTGAAGTACCTTGGTATTACAGTGGACCAATGTCTAAACCTTTAAACAACATTTTAGCAATTTAGTCGCACGGTTACGGAAATTGATTTACATGTTCAAGACCTTACGACATGTAGCTGACAGACGAGTTCAAAATGGTCTACTATGCTCTATGTCACAAGCTTAGCTTAGGCACCAGTCTCACACAATATTGTACACTGTAATTATTATGTACCTAACCTGTGTAATGTATCTACGTAATATTGTGATGAGAAAAATAAACATTAAACATTATATTATGTCAATCGCTTATTGACTATTGTATCACTCGTTGGGGTGGGGCAGCCAAGACGCCACTTATTGAGGTCGAGAGAGCACAGCGTGCGAATCTCAAGATAGGCGCTGGACTACCCTATCGATACCCTACTATGGATCTTTATAAAGAATGGGACCTCCACCCGGTTCGAAAATCTTTTATCCTGCACACCATTCTTAAGTAACACTCGCTAACGCCTTACAAGCCAATTCAAAGGAAGGATAAGCGACACAAGGTCAAGGTTTGTCAAAGGCACACTTATAAATCATCACTGACAAACAAAAATTCTATTAAAAATGTTTAACGGGATTCGAACCCGAGACCTCATGCACAGCAGTCGCATTCACTACCGCTGCGCCACGGAGGCATTTTAAATATCTACCCCCTAAACATGTAAGTTGCTGTTTCTGCCTATCTTAAGACACTGAACTACGATGAAACTGAGAACTTAATGTCTCCAGTGAGATAATGAATTGAGAACACACTGGAAAGGTTATTTTGTTTTTTGTTTTGGGTTATTACTCACAAATAAAAGTACTATACAATAAAAATGTCATACCAAAAGCTTATGCATACTAACATACACGCGCACTCTAACATGACACATACACATCCACCAGACACAGACATCCTCATACGCACACACGCCTATTTACTCACTCTGCCCGATATTAGTTCTAGTTTTGTTTTATTTTATAGTTATGTTAATATTTTATATAATTATATATCATTTGTTTAATCGCTGCGCGCTGTAACTATAATCCTAACCCTTAGTTCCTTACTAATACTATAAACGCGAAAGTTTGTATGGATGTGTGATTTATGTTACTCTTTCACGCAAGGTAGCTGGAGACCTGGATTAACACATAGTCCACTATTTATCCCGATATTCCCACTGCATCGGGACTTACGCGGGTGAAACCACGGGGCGCAACTAGTATGTAATATAGCAATTAGAGGGCCTTGGTGACCTGTAATACAGGTTTTATAAAACCTACTTCAGGCACCAATTCTCTCACAGTGTTAGGTTATATATGCTGATTGTAAATTTATGTTACTTTGTATTAACAACTGTGAAGGGATCAAATATGTTTATTATTATATTATATTATATAATATTATATATTATTACTGCAATAAGCAAATGGCCAGAAACTTAAAATACTAATACGATTGTAGAAAGAAAATGTATGAGATAATTGATGGTACATACTAGTGTGTAATTAAACCACTGCGTATGCCGCGTTTAGAACAGTCAAATTAATTAGCGACCTAGCCATTTACTCTAGAAATAAAAATTGAAGTAACAAAGATGAGTGCAGCAAAGTTACAATATGTACCTGTAACTAAAAAATGCTTAATGACGATATATACACATTTTGGTAGGCAATATAAATTCAATAAAGACATCTAATGTCATTTTCCGCAACATAACGTTAACCTAACCTAAGATTATGATTATAAAATTGATGCAACATTCAATTAGCACCCGAGAGCAAAGCCGTGTGTTAGATTCATATGTGCGGGGCATGGGCTGCGGCTGCGGCAGATCCTTTCGAAACGAGTAGGGGCGCACAGAGTAGGGGGTGGTATAACGGCGGCGAGCGCGCCGCTCGCGCTACTGCCGCGCCGACTGCCGCTGCGCGCGCCTGCCGCTGAGCTGTCAACGTGACAATACACATTTGCCGCCATACCATTTATTTTTAAATTTAGAATCTGTCAAGTTCTCATAGTGACGTGCAGTGATATATTTTTAATCGATCGTGGCAAAGGATCAGACTGGATTGTGGTGTGTTGTGTGATGATACTCAGCCGCTCTGGTTTCTGAGAGCAGTATGAGGAGCTTTTGTCAGTTTCTGTTATTGGCGCATGCGGTCTGCGCCATCACCGGACCGAGAGTAAGTACCTCTATACTTAAGTTTGACCCACTTACCGATACATCCTAACTAAGTTATCTTTTCACGTCGAGGCTGTAGAAAAGGCTTTATGTTGACACCTTGTCGTTTACAGATTTAATTATCAATTATTATATTTTGTTGCTTTGGTTTACTAAATTGTAATGTAGTAATAGTCCAAAAATAATATAATTACCTATCTCTAAAAAATTTAATCAGAAATATATATATTTTTTTTTTTTGTTAATCTTTATTTATTTAGTGGCTTTTATTACAGAGTAATATGTTAGCCCCATCGTGGCTTATTCTAAGATACTAACTTACTATTTCATAATAGGCAACAGAGGAAGTCGTTGTTGTACATATATCTCAAATAGGTCTAACGCCGCATTTGAAGTAGTGTCACTTAGGATATTACTGAAAAGTCCTACATCGTACACGTTAAGGTTATATTTGAACATCAACGAGTTCCTTTGGCGCTGATATTTGACACAATCCATCAGTAAGTGTTGGACATCATCAAGGACTCCGCAAGTATCACAATCAGGCGTATCGACTTTTTTCATGAGATGTCCAAACTTTCTAGATGGATAGTGACCTGAGCGCAGCACCTGATCAGATATATAAAGCTTACGAGATTTTGTTAGTGGATATGAATTATTAGTTACTGTTAATTCTATAGAGGCAACCTGTATAAATTTTCACAAGATATCATAAATACCTCGTAATTACCTACTTAAATGGTATTAAAGCGAAAAAAATCGAATCATCTCCCGTGCACCGGAGGAAAGCAGCGCCATTACACGATATCATATGTCGCGTGTTCGTGCTCGTTATTGACTACCCTAGACTTAGCCTAACATAGCACTATATGTTTGTTTCCGCAGTGGTTGAGCAAAGTAGTACTGTAACCACAAATCTTCACTTATGCTATGGGCTAACAGTCGGTCGCGAGCCGAGTATGCTCTACGTAGACTGCCTTACTGAGCTTCTCTTATCGGAAAAGCTCGATAACACGTTTGGCCGCCGCGAAGCTCGTTCCGCCCAGTCTGTTTTCCAATGAGGCATCAGGGTAATTTTAAACTGATTTAGTATGATTATTACTGCCGGAATTAATATTTCTTTTCAATTACTCGTGTAACAATTAGTACTAACACAAATCGATCAAAATAAAGTGGTTCCGATTATAGCGGTGATTGATCACTGCCTATTACGCGATCGTACCGGGAACAAGGCTACCGCGCACTTCCTAGCGACTGAATACATATTACCTATCACCTACATACCTAAATAAGTAAAATATTCGACTATATGATAAAATAAATAGACTTTTACTAGACTTTAGGTTCACTACCTGGCCTGACAAACGTGCTCTTGTCTTGTCCAAACTTCATGGTAAAAGCACTTTCAGTTTTACTCGGTGTTCTCAGTATGCCACGCAACATAATATGTTATTACAAATTGTATATTAAAAAAAAAAACATTTTCCATTCCATAAAATCCTTAATATTGTCTTCTGTTTACACGAATGTTATTCATTGAAATTAAACTACTATATTCGGATTTTATTGCGTTGTTTATTTGACATTTTTTTTTACATAGTTTAGAAATTACTACTATTAAACTTTACTATTTTTAAGCTAATTAAATTATTAAACCTATTTATATTTATGTTTACACTTTCCCCGACGTTTCGGTTGCTTTTAAGCAGCCATGGTCACGGGGAGACTAAATCACAACAACGCGATAAAATCCGTATATAGTAGTTTAATTTCAATCCATAAAATCCTTTTTTCAATAAACCTTAGCTATTACATGATACACAATGAATACCGCCTATTCACTACACAGCTATTTATTTTCTATTGTTGCTAAAGGTATTTACGTGAGGAGCTTTTTATACTCTATATATATTTCGCGTGTCCACTTAACTGACTACCATTCGGAAAAGGAAATAACGCACCGACATGCAGGTGTCGTGACAGTTTGTGACCATTGGACATCAGCAGCCGAACCTGCGTGCTGGCACCAAATATATACCTATAGTATAGTGTCAATATACATATATTAAATAAATGGTTTACTAAACCGGAAAAATAAACACACCACGTAAACATATTATAACTATAATAATATTAGCCCGGTATTAAATGTGCCCAGCGCACGGGCCTTTTCTCAGCGCGAGAAGGGTAAGGCCTTAGTTCACCACGCTAGCCCAGTGCGACTTGGCAGACTTCTCACATCTTCAAGAACATTATGGAGAACTCTCAGACATATAGGATTCCACACGAAACATCGTGTGGAATCCTGTATGTATATCCTTCGCCGTTAAAGCAAGCGATAATTAATTATACGTGCATGACTTCCGAGAAGCGTGCCTCGGAATAGAACTGGAGACCTCTGCGTGTGGGCCAATATATATCAACTATATTGTACGAGTATATTTGTGATAGGAAGTCCAGCAATCCCGCAATTACCATGAGCGCAACCGACTCCTGTGATCTCGTATTCAAATTCGGTCAATAGGTAAAGGGTCCTTCTCTCTAAAAAATACTCAGCAGCACCAGACGATCTAGAACTATGAAGTAATAAATATAACAATGGACCTAGACATTTACACGCGTTATGTTATATTGTAGCGATAAATATTAGTAGCCGACGGATACGTTTCTCTATCATAATATATTTATTTATAATAAGCACTGACCTCTATTGTTACGCGCTGGATTGGCTTGGCTATCTGGTACACAAATGACATAATTATTCTTGTGTCCAATTAAAGCGTCACTATTTTGCTTCAAAAACTATTTTATTATTAAATTAAAAATACCTGTCTCTAATTTGTGAATGTTTAATAATATGCGCCTGTCGGCACTTCTTCATGTATTCAGTGTGATTCTGATATACGTTTTGACTCCCTTACTAATATTGTGATCGTATCATTGCTTAGATAATTATTTTTTATCATGAGAGCGCTTCACTTGCCGAGCTAAGTGAATTGCTTCATTCTCCGAACTAAGTCATTTGAGACGTATATATTACTTACTACCTATATATATATATATATATATATTATTTAAAAACCATACATATAGTGTATTTCTTCCATAATAAAGTTAAATATAACTTAGTTTGAGGTGTATTCTAGAACTTTACTTGATCCAACTTGGAACCAGTGTATTAGTCTCGACAGCCAGTCCAACATGTATTATAGAGGTCAGTGATGATAAGCATTATAGGTACAAAGGAATTTAAGGCCCGCGCCCTGCAAGTAGCATTAGCAGGGCTGACATTATTCATTATAATGTCTTTAAAGATCTTGTGTATACTATTTGTGATTAACTGATTACCAAAACACTTAATGTTTTCTATGCATTGTACTATTACGCCAGTAAAGAAATCTCAAAACTGTGTGTGAGAAACTTATGAACAAAACCATGTCCAATTATAACGACAAATTAAAGGTCTAAATACCGTTACATGTGGTACCTTCACGTGCAGCGATAAACAATCCAAAATCTCATTCCGACATGACTATGACAAGAGAAACTAGAACCTTCACACAAAACCAAACAGTTTGTTTTTGAAGTTGTTAGGTTTTGTGTCGCGAAGGAACTCTAACCAACATTTAAACAATGTATACTCCTCGCAGGCCTAATGGAGCACCTGTCTGTGGAACACACTACCGTGTCTCGCTCCCGAGCCTCTCAACATTGACCAATAAACACGCGCGCTCCGCACACTCGCATTCGATATCAAGCACATACAGTAGCGTCCATGTTTGATAGTATGTAGGTAGTTCTGTTTGAGTGCGACATCAACGGCTATGATATAGAACACAATACAACGTTAGATTTGAATTAATCAAACTGTGACTGATCACGTCATAGTTTCTAGAAACCGCGCATGGTTCAATGAATGAAGCACTACATGGTTAATTGAATAGATCGTCTGTCATTTTTAATATCGAGCATTTGCTAGAAAGTGTATGAGCAAGTGTTTTGTAAATAGCTTCTACCAATCGCAATAGTCAGATACTGATTAATATAACTAGACAAATGACGAATCATAACTCATGATTTACAAAGTTTCAACAGATATTAATTTATTGCCAGTGATCTTCTCATCAGTTTTAATTAACTGCTTTTTATAAATGATGTTTGGTTTTGCTAGTTTATAATTATCTATGGCGAGATCAGGCAAGCACCGCCAACTGACATGTAATTGTGTCTAAGAAGCCATATAGAGTTGAAGGCAAAACAGACTGAAGTGGGCATGCACATCACGCCTATATACGCCAGTATGATTAATTAGGCTGTGATGTATCGCATCCGATTTGTACAACGCCTTTTTGATTTTGGGACCAGTTTCAGGAACATATGCCGTTAAATAGTGAGCCCAGCTCAGGGACGTAATAAGACGTCAATGATAATTTGATAGCAAAAGAAACAACTGTATTTGTTACCAATTAGTTAGCTCCGAACTTTATCATATGAGTTTGTATTTCACCGCATCGTTAATGTCAATTAGTGAATGCATTAATTGTTACCAAGTCGTACTTCAGTCGAGTCGCGAAGACGTGACGATCGATAGATTCGTAATAGCTGTGCCAAACCTAGCAGGATGTAATTATCTAACAGTGGCTGCCTACTATCACATTCACATTCGTGCTGTATTGAACTTAATGTAAACATGTTATAAAATTTGTTAAGTTAGACAAACTTACATCGCATCATAGTTTAATCATTGGCAATTATTAAGGACGTTTGACATCGAACTTCACGCATGCGTTAGCGGCTAACCGCGACTTTCTGCACGAGACAATACGCGCCGATATGTACAGTAATTCCGTTCTTGATGAAGTTACTTGTATTTTAAAATAATGTAAGAGGGTGTGCTATTAGTGACGATCGCACTGGAAGATGAAGATAAAATATAGGAAAAGAAAAATTGAGCTGCGACAGTTGTCGAACTCGGCTAGTTGAACTTGCTGACTTGCCGAGTGCGGACGACAGCGCGGCGTTCCGCAATCATATCAAGCTCATGAAAATTCAGCAACGCGCTGACTTAAATAATCTGTGATAAGTAAGTGTATATAAATGCAATTATTCTGTCAAGCGGAGCTACCAATAACGCGCATGACTTCATTTTTATCACGCAATAATTCGCGTTCAATACACTGCCAAATTATGATTATAATTACTAATCAATACAAGTATAAATTATAATAGATAGATATTGGTATAAAATCGTTTTTGTCATTTCATATCACTTTAGCAATTTTGTTAACAAGGATCTAGAACAGGCGCGCTCCATTTCATAAGAAGATGACAACATTGCATAAGCTCAAAGCGTGTTTGACAGTTCACACAGTTTAGCTTCAAAGAATAAACTATTCGCGTTCATGACGTTCGCATCTACCAGAAATAGAAAATACGTTTAGTGTGTAAACAAAGAAGAGCCTTTCTCTCTTTAGCTCGTTGAGTGAGTTTGTGTAATGTTTGGCGTAAGCGATGACACGCCTGACGTGCACGTGAGCGAGTAGATAGAAACAAATATTAGTAGAACATTTACTCATGGTATTCACCATAACACATTCAATTTATAATGTTTGTGATAAATAGTCTATATTAGCTGTAAAGAATTAAACTCTGTTGGTAATACGCACAGAACAGATAAATAAATTTTATTCTCTTTTCTGCGATCACATGACAGCCCGTTTACTGTTTATACGATAACAAGTAATAAGGACATAAGAAGGGAAACGAACATTGTCAATATCGCCTCGTAACACACTTACATCATTAATTACAACACGACTACTATTGACGCTAATTAGCAGGCGATTCGTGAAATTATCAAATACGTTAAATAATGGTTCAACGCCTCATGTAACGGCTGTTCAGTTAACAGGTGACAATATGATGCTTGTATAATAAATTAAATCATATTAATCGTATTGTATTGTCAGTGATATTCATTATTGAGTAACAAAGCTTGAACAAAGTATCTCGCAAGACTGTAAACACTACAAGCACTGGTAACATTTTTATACCGACTTTATACACATAACACAAATTTAACTTAAACTAGTTGAATTGAAGTAAAGTCAAGGTGCTCGGTGCTCGGGCCACCGACGCGACGCAACACGGGCAAACTCTGACAACGGCCAGTCAGTTGTTTCATTAATCACTCTAAAACATTTTATGGTTTCCTGACAACTATCAGATGTATCACTTGAAATGCTGTATGTGTCCGACGGAAACGAATACTCAAACAAACCACCTTACATGTATCTACTTTTAATTGATTCAAATGAAGGTAATAAACGTAATGTATGCAGCTCGGACTACGCCAGTACACATAACGACAGCGCCTTGAACTTACACTACAGCGCGCACAGAGCTGACGTAATGTAGAAAGCAAACATTACGGCC
This sequence comes from Catocala fraxini, assembly GCA_930367265.1. Lineage (NCBI taxonomy): Eukaryota > Metazoa > Arthropoda > Insecta > Lepidoptera > Erebidae > Catocala > Catocala fraxini. The sequence continues at coordinate 61,067 of OV884029.1, read as the reverse complement.
AATATGTTGTTAAGATGGACTAAATTATATACAATCTGTGCCGATGAGCGCAATTGTCCTCGTTGTTCGAGCCATAACGTGCTATTACTGCGTTCGAGTAACAAGGGTTATCTCGCGTTGCGTTGCGAGATGGAGATGAATCTCGAAAGTTTTACGAAACACACTGTGAGCGCATAACAAACAGCACGGGAACTAGCGCGCGGAACCATGTTTCACCGAACACGCGTGTTATATACACCACATGACTGTATTTATATTTTTTAGACCATAATTATGTTACCATATAACCAGAAATGGGTATTAATTAGTCTGTAAGAAATGCAGCGTGGGTAACAGATATTTCCTATCAGCGCAATCAAAGCGCTTCATATAATGATTGCCCTAGTTAAAGCTCAGTAACATTTAGTTTTAACCAGGAACGCAATAGACATGTATACCTACAACAAAAATAATTTCAAATTCAGTTAGATTAAACTACGGACTACAATCATGCCGTCTTGATTATTGATATACATGTAAGTGGATGCTTCTATTTACCATACTGCTGCTTTAGAGCCTACCATCAAATGTTATTAAATGCTTGAGTATGTTCAATAGTAGTTCATGGAGAAATGGTTGCTGCACCTTTTACAGCTATTATGATTTGTAAACAAAAACTTGGCAATTAAAAAGAGTGGCAATGAGTTTCTTGCCTGTTCTTCTCATGAGCCCTACACCCTTGCTTTGAACGTGGCAGTAAATGTAAATTCACAGAAAAAACGAAAAATGTAACTTTGACATTCATAAGTGTTACCTTGTAACCTAACCTAAATAAATTTATTTTGATTTTGAATATGAATTTGATTCATCGAATAGTGTAAAAATTTCTCAAACAATAAATTAGTAATTGTAATTGGAGAACAATTGGAAAATGTTCATGTACGCTTTCTGTGTATTGTTTGTGTTTATAATAATTTATAATGAATGGATTAATTACTGTCGGCCGTGAATCTCGCGTGTGTCAAACTCGCTACTTTCCCCTGTGCGTCTGCGCCTGCGCACCGCGCGCCGTGCTCGGTGGCAGTGATGATTATTTCCGCTGCCCCATACAATGTATACCACTATGCGACGTGACAAAGTAATTAGATGTGTAATGTGCTTTTTGTGAGTCGGCGGGATTAGCAGTAAATTGACTACACGCCAGTATTACCGCATTATAAATAAATAAACATGGTGCAGCGGCCATCGCGCATCGCTCACGGCTAGCGGCTCCACTAATACGAGCGTCGATGCTCACGCTGCTCGTTGTAAATTGTTCGATGCGGCGGTGTTAACGCTTATAACATTTATATAATATAATTGATAAAGATGTTGAAGAATGCAATAGAAGTTAAATAAACTCTACAATGATGTTAACCAAGACAACATAGCATAACACCGAGTAAAACGTCTTCTCAAAGAAAAACGGATTTCACCTAATACTAAATAAAGCGATGAAATAGGTCTGATAGAGCGTAATAATAAGTACAAAGGCGTTGTCAATAAACAGATGCAGCAGCGCTGCAACAACATGGCTTAATAAAATGTTTGTATTAATCCTTTCGAAACGTTCCTCCGAAAGCCGCGTTATGGTCTCTGTGCCAACGGTTACGTCGCCTCGAGCCGCGCGATTACAGAATACCTGCGATTTGTTGTTCACTGTTATCGAATAAGTATTATTGACAATTGGTTCACATTTTGTAATTTTACTTTAAACTTTAACCGCAGCCGGCATAGTTTACAAGAAATTGTGATGAAGCTTTATTTGAACCAGGCTTTTAAAATATACTTACATTAATATAACATTAATACGAAAATCAATAAAACGTTAAAAGGCGTTCTGTTGTTCATAGTGTCACCAAATATAGTTAAAGCTTCTCTGATCGCCCGTTCAAAATACTGTCTGTAATTCACATTACATTTAATATAAGACCTAGGCTCGTTATAGACACACATGCCATAACTAAGAGTATCGATGACCCACTCAAGAGAAATTAAACTCTCCACATGTCAAGATTGACGTGCTTCAAACATACCAGCGATGACATAAGTTTAATTCTCTTCCAGATAATATGGATTATATGTAGTTTAACCCTACGACAATTCTGGACCTAAACTAACATTAGTTTAACTAACGTTTGTTAAATTTAACAATTTTTCACAAATGTAAAGTAGTATTTTGTATATGGTAATTTAATAATGTTTTACTTGTGCAATGTAATTTTTGCTTATTGTTTAATAAAATACACCTCTACATTTTAACATTACACTTCGCAAACCAACCTGTGACATTTGCAATCATTCATACCATACGTTATATTAAAATATTTACATTTTAAAAGGGTTGTTTGCAATATTACCGACACGAATAGTGCGCTCAGTTTGCGTAAGTAGAATCAAAGATCGATACCATCTCGATGAGCGATTTCTCTCTATTTACGCAACTTTAGTATCGATGTTGCATCGCTTCGTGAATTATTTGCATTACTGCCGCCATAAATAGATTGCAGTCAATTACTATTCCAGTTAGAAATATGTCCAAACCTTTTATGAGCTCTTCGATGCGGAGGCGACGTCGCGCGCCGCCGTTAATCGTTTCGATATTTATAGCTAACAGGTGAACGAGATTCAACAATGTGACGTATCTTGCTAACGAACTTCTATAGTACAATACTCTGAAGCCTTTTTCTTTAGTATTGTTACCAATAAGTATGATTATCATCATAAACCTATTTTTTTCCATGTTTGGTCATTATACTGCCTTCGATTCCTATAAGAAAACGGCAGACGGCCCGACGCGACGGTCAATAATTATACATCGCCTCGTAGATAACAGCGGAACAGATTGAACTAATTAATTCCTGTTTGTTCCAATAAGCAGACAGAATAAGAGGGTGCACCGGCATAATTCTACTACTACGCATATGCCTACACTCACAAAAAGTGAGGTTTGTAAAAGCCACATAAAACACGTTGAACAAAATTATAGAGAATTCTTAAAGTTCTAATCGCTTTTAAAAAGACTTCGCGTACTACATTTGGATTTTCTTTTAGTGAGACAAGACGTCTTTCTTCTCCCTAGCCTTTATTGTTCCCAAGTCACTTGGGGTCGGCTTTTCTGGTCTAGCCAGATTTGATTGGATATCAGTTTTTACACGGAGCGGCTGTCACCTGACCTCCGCAACCCGAAGGCTAACGATACCTTAAGGCTAGACCAGTGTCAGGATATTATAGGTCACTGACTTCCCAATACCGACTGCCATAGATGTTCATGGCAGCCGGGACCGACGACTTAACGTGCTCTCCGAGGCACGGAGCAAGCGATAATTGTCAATCAATACGCACATAATTTCGAAAAGTTATATTACTTCCGAAAGTCAGAGGTGCGCTACGTAGGTTCGAACCCCTCTGCATTGCAGTCTGTTGGTCTCCGCACTGAGCTATCGCTGAAAGACGCTAAAAGACGTAGGGAACAAAAAAAAGGTGACACGTTTAGTTTCTTGAGCACAATGACTTACTTACTCTGTTCTAATCTACGTCAATCAAAATAGGATTCCACGTATTTTTTTAAACTAAACACGCATATACGTATAAAAAAGCAATGAATGGAATATCAATACTGGTATTAATTTGTCTCGAGAATTTATTGTTTGTAATATAAACAGTCAAATGAGCGAGCAGTATCTCACGGCGATTGCACTTTCACTGGCGCGGGTGAGGCGGCGGCGCGCGGCGGTCACTCCAGCTTCTGGCGAGCTTTCTGTTCGATGCATTGTGATGAGCGTGGAGAGGTCGGCGACGCGCTGCCGGTACTTACACACATTATGTTATTGTGGGTAACAATTACGTCCGTTTGTATTTTTTCTGTTGTGGATTAGCGAATAAGAGCGTTTGTATTTTATCCTTGTCATGCGCTAACGGCTAATTACCAACTAATCAGACCAAGATATTTATAACAAAATGTCAATCAACTAAGATGGGCAATTTATTATCATAGTATTTTCTTACCTTTACGCGAATGTCATAGTTTGAAATAAATTACTTTAAACAGATTTCATAGCGTTCATTAAAAAAAAACAAATATTATGTTTTATAAGTTAAAAGTAGATCAGAATTGTGTTAGTAGCACGTTTTTAGACTAATCCGCGCTAAAAGCTGTGTATAGAACTTTTATTTCAATAATAACTATTGGATAATATTAACACGAATGACATAATTATTATAATGAGTGCACGCTGACTTGCGAGTTACGACGAAGTGGGTGCCAGCTAGTTCTAATATCAAATACAAATAATGTTAAAGTTAAATTAAGTCATCACAAGAAACCTGTGCAGATGTGTCAGAACTTTCGCTTCAATAAAATCGTATTTTAGTACAAAGTAGAATGACAAGCTGCGGAGCTACTCTACTGCCTACTGCGGAGTACCGTGTGAATAACAATGGCGCACACGATGACACTAAGTTAAGAAAGTTCACTTTCTGCTCTCTGGTTAAGTAATGCGACACCTCCGCCGCATACAGACTATCGCATAGACAGTCTAGACATGTTTTAATATCTCTAAGAGATTATTAAGAAAGTGACCGTTTTAGCAGAATACTAACGTGTTCTTCGTTCTCTCAATATTATATTAAATTAACATAAATCGAATCACTGTAAATCTGCGTCGGACATAGTGCGTCGATATACTTGACAGATCGATCACTTTCAACTAACATATGCATGATAATATACTTCTTTGTCATTACATGTTTCCCTTGTTTTATGAATGTAGGTACAGTTTGATTTGGCGCGTTTAGTTGCACTTAGGCTGACGACATTCATTCTTCGTAAGATAAGATGTCGATCCAAGGCAGTCTGAACACCGAAGCACGTGGAAGTATCTAATTGGATCAGATCGGTGGCTATTATTTGTACTGTTAACCTATTAAGTGGCAGCGGCACACCAGTAGTCAGACTCAATAGGATTTCAATGATGTCTGGCATGCCAACAATGACAGTAAAGTGTCAAAGATCACTCCCTGGGCCCGCGGGCTTATCTTAGCCTCTGCTAACAACACACAAACTCCTCAAAGGGTCTGAGAGCCCTACTAAGCACAGGAACATAACACAAGTAGATTTCTTAGAATCGATCTTCTGAAATTTCCCCAGTCGGGATGCCCCAGATTGACCGTACTTTTATGTTTATATTGTAATTGTACCTTATGAATGCAACAAATTAAGTATACAATGTATACATATATATATGTATATATTACATATATATATATATATATATATATATATATATATATATATATATCAACACGCCATTTAACACTAATTTCTAGATGAGAATCTGTACCGTAATTACATGTTGTCATAAGTTAGATAGCAACTGAAGCGACCATAACAACTAGTTATGTGTAACTCTCCACCTAGCTCAGCCAGTTATTGACTATATACTGAGATATGTTGTAGGTGTCAGCACTCAGCACTCGATAGTAATAACTAATAAGACAACGCTGTGAGATAGATTGCTATAACTGTGGACATGTCATAATTAATGCTCGAAAGTTGTATTATTTACACTACACTCTATTTATTCTAGTGTCGTACGAAAGAACAAATCATTAGTTGACCTCATTTATTTAGTTGTGTCCTGCTCTACATACAGATATCGTGATAAGCAGCGTCAATATTTATGGACATAAAATTACATAACTTATATCACACATACCACTAATATAATATCAAGTCTAAATGTGTATAAGGAGCGGTGGCGTGCTGCTGCTGCGTATTTCCTGACTGAATATCCCGACATAACGTAGTCGGGCGCGACGCGGACAACGTCGACCGTGAACGTTGCGACCGGCCGGCATCGCGGTAATTCGTAGTTCTTTACGCATGCGCTCACGCTTATTCCACTGGGGCAGCGATGCCGCAACGTTATGTTTAAATGTATACAATTTCATTACTTTGCTGATCTAATATTCCCCATTGAGAAACGGTGAATTGCCATTACAAGACAAACAGGTTCATAAAAAGTGCAAGTGCTCATCAATGCAAATCGTAGGCGCGTCTGTAATTTCACCGAAATGACGTCACCGTATTAGTCAAACCTACACGCCGCGTGCGCGCGCGCCGGTCGATGATCTCGTAGAGACAGAGGCGAGGTGTGAACTGTGAACTGTCGAAGTGACAGAGAACCTTCGGCACGGCTCACGACAACATGTTCAGTTCAATTAGGTAGGTAGTTTAAGGTCGCAAGTATTGTTCATTTGACTTAAAGACAATTTCTGTGATCAGTAGAGATATAAACTTGCTAATTTAATTTCGTCTATGTCGAGGAGTGTATCGTTGCCGTCGAACACCGTATCGTTCTAAGACAACATTCTAGTATCTCCAGCAGTATGGTCGACTACATGTTTGACTATGTAATATTGGTGGTGGTATAATCGAATAGACTACCTATCATTGTTATAACTTAGTCCTCGTAAAATCATAATTTAAATGTAATGTTAACATCCTTACCCTTACTCCCTAACCAATATTTAAAATGTGTAGATGTGTTGTATGATTTGTCCTTATTGCACGCACCACTAGAGGAACTGATCTCTGTGGTTTGAACTCTAGTACATACAATATATAATATAATGATGTATAACTGAACATACCGAAACAGGGTAGCATTCATTAACTAGTTACCACATTCGACAAAATATTAGTGCATCAGATTATTAATTAAATATAAAACAATACTGTAACGAAGACGTAGGCCTTCGTCACGTGATACCTAAACTAACAAAAGCATATTTAGTGACGATTTCTCCTAGCCACTATATTATTAACTTAAATTGATGCACACCGATTGCTCCATTTTTGGCACATTTAAAAAAGTAGGTGGTTCCCTATAAATAATTATTCTGACACGTATGAATGTATGTCACCTCATATCTCCAGCAGATCTTAACCGATTTGAAAGATTCTATTTATTTGCAGGAACCTATTTATAAAAACAATACAATTGATGTCTTTGAAGCCTTAACAAAACTCCTTCTCGGATCTATTTAGTAGTCGGCGCCAAACATTCGCACTCACATGTACATACCTACAGAACATTAATGTAATTAACAGTGTAATATATGAATGAAGTGAAGCTTGTCGACCCGGTGATCGTTCACATACATTATTCGTTGTTGTGTAATCAATTTCTCCGCGGTGCTCAACGCATACTGCTCGATGCTCACTGTTTGGCGCGGCGCCATTCTTGTTTCTTTTCAGTTACATATTGTTAATGCTTGTGATCTGTCTTACATGTTTTTAATGTGATAATAATAATACGACAGTTTCGAAGGAAGGTTATGATCTGTTAAGCAGATAGTTGACGAACGAACTTAAGAATAATTATAAACAAAATTGGATCAGAGATATGTATGGTAAGATAGTAAATGGCGAAATGCGGAGACAGGAATAAGGTCTGTTCCAAACGATACATTTACGAATCACAAACATCACAAACGATCCATTTGCAATTCAGTCCTATAAATTACAAATGTATCGTTACTACAGTGATTGAAAAAGGTATTCCTACAAAGATTGGATCAAAAAAAAAATAAGCCGAATGTCAAGTGACAGTCAGTAAAGAAAGACCTCGGTGAATGTTCTCTGAACACTCTGACTTTGGGGACCATTTAATGAGAAGGCAAGTTAGGAGGAGGAGTAGTAATAATGAGAATGAATAACACAAGAGATGGCACACCACTCTCGTAGCAGTTGAAGACCCGCAGTCTCTGTTGTCTGCACCGGGACCGAGTGGCTTAGTCTACGTACGTATGAACAATGGTTGCGGATTATGGGAACATTTTATAAATGATACAGCAGTTAGGTTTCAAAATTATGTTACCGAAATTATTTTCGGTAACATATTAAGTAAGTCGAGCGGGTGACACCACGAGATTCGATCCGATGTGATGATGTATCTAACACATTATAACATGCGACAAGTGGCTTATATCCAGTCGGTATGTGGGCCAGCAAAGAGCTACGAATATTGACGTCCCTATAGAGAGACGTTATCGAGTAAGGGTCAGACCATAGTTCACCACACTGGCCCGGGGCGGTTTGGCATACTTACCACATGAACTTACAAACATGCTAATTTCTTCATAAGCAATCAATTGCAATCAATAGCATGTAACATTTATGGCCAGTTCCACAACTAACAAGTAAAACTTATCCAAAAGATAAATCGCATGCTGTCTCACTCATGTTCGGTTAACGAAGAGTAAGGTTATAGTCGACGGCTAAACGGCTGTATGAGGGGAGGGGGGAGCTGGAGGGAGTACTCGCTCGCGGAACCTGCTTTCAAGTAAATGATAGATGCAGAACATATATTTTATTATCTACTAATTGTAATAACGGTGCTCTATCGTTAGATATTTTTACTTTATTGCTTTATTCTCATACCAAAGAGCAAATTTATTGTCTATTAAAGCAATTTTGGAGCACATTTGTTCTGCGCAGTTAATCTAGACGCGCTCTACTACGACGCTCGATTACCTAATTAATTATCTTTTCGTAGAGCACGTGCTTATCTCGTTAATATCTTGTTGTAATCATATATTATATTACCCGCCACCCATAATTTATATATGTGCATAATAAGTACAGGTCTCGAACACTGACCCACTAACAAGCTCGGTAATAGATCAACGGTCTTAACACGTATTAAAACCGCCTAAACTGTATTTAAAACCAGGTAGCTTAATCTTTTGTATTAAGAATACATATCTTGAAATTGGGAAGAAATTGCAGGTATGTTATACAGTAAATAAATATCTATCAATAAAACAATAATAATTGTAAATGCTCCGTAATTAAATAACGAAATAATGTGGGGCCATCACATGCCGCGTGGTGTGTTGACTCGGGGCCGAATTTCATTGGCGTCATGATCAGTAATTCAACCGCCAATCGTCGACAGCTAGTTGTCATTTGGCCGCGAATCATTTTCTTTTTTAATAACTGCGAGAGCGTTTATCATTCTGCCAGCCAGGAGCGTCGAGTCTCGCGCAGATTCGTCAGTCCGTGACGCATCGGCGACAAGAAAGCGCATTCTTGTGCACACGTACACGAGTGTGCTGTGTGGGGTGCGGTGTGCACTACAGTACACTTAACGCGCCATTTATTATACAATAACTGATTTCAAGACTGATAATTAATCAACTAATAAATACATAAACAAAATACCTACTTAAAACAACTTGATATAATCAATCGTATTTATACGATTAAGTGATAGAAATGTATAATTTATTTGCCGAAATTCTACTTAAATACAAATGATTATTTATATTTCACTCGGTACTTGATGCTATGAGGCGGTAAGTCCCGTGTTTGAGGAGTGGCTAGAGAGGCGGCATGGTGCCCTCACTTTCCGGCTGACACAGGTAATGGCTGGTCACGGTTGTTTTGGCCAGTTCCTGTGTCGCATAGGCCGGCAAGAGACTACCGGCTGTCACCACTGCGGCGACTGCCGCGACGTTGTTGTGGACACGGCGCTGCACACTTTGGCGGATTGCCGCCTGGGCATCGCAGCACCGTGAGTTAATCGCAGCAGTCGGATTGGTTGCTCTCTCGCTCCTGGCCGTAGTTCAGTCTATGGTCCGGAGTGAGAGGCCGTGGAACGCCGTGGCCTCCTTCTGTGAAGAAGTGATTTCCATCAAGGAGGTGGCGGAGCGGGAGTGGGTATGCTTAAACCCTCTCCCCAACCCCAGAGCCGAGCGCCGGCGGGCGCGAGACGACCTCCAGTCCCACTGAGGTTTGAACTGGGGGTGGTGGGCTTTGTGGGCCTGCCCGCCACCCGATTAGTACCAGGTCCGAGAAGCAGTGTGCGTGTACCCACGCGCGCCTCTGTATCGTGTGTCTGTCAGTAGGGATAAAAATTAGTGGTGCCCAAAAGGCGGGTCTATTTGTGTAGTGGCCTGCAGTTTCATACGGCGGGCCGAAACCTCGCCGGGGTCGCGATTACATGTGAAAGCGATTAGCGCGGCTCTGCCGATTACGGTTATGTTAGAGTTGCCAACCGTCCTGTTTTCCCAGGACATGTCCTAGTTTTTGTAGTGTCCTGGGACGTCCTGAATAGTTTTTAAGCAGCGTCCTGATTTTAAATATTAAAGTTCGCGCGCCTTAATTGACGAATGGGTTAATTTGAAGAATTTTAGCACAAATTTGAATCCTACTTAAAAAGACGACAGCTTAAACGCCTTGTGGCTAACATATTTCAAGCAATGCATTTCTGAGGAAGAGTATGCAGAACTACGGCAAGTGGCTGAATATGTATTTAGTATACCGAGTCATAACGCTAATGTCGAGAGAGTCTTTTCTCTCATAAATTCACAGTGGTCAAAAGAAAAAAAACGATTACTGACAACAACAGTAGCTGCAATCATCAAAACTATACGTAACATAGATATGAAGTGTGACCAATTTTATGATTATTTGTTAACTCAACCACAGATACTGAAGGAAATTGGTAGGGTTGAAAAGTATAGTATAAATTAATAAGTTGGTAATATATTAGAATTTATTAGATACTATAACTAACACAACTAAGTTTAAAAAGTTTGTTACAAACTGAAGTGTGTGTTTTATATATTAATTATTAAAAAAATTAACAACTAGTTTTAACTCGTATAATTTTCTTCGAATATTTTATAAAAAAATATGTTTTAATTACTTGAATTTCATTTCACCTATTTTCACTACATATTAATTTAACTATTGCAACTCTATTACTGCGTCCTGTTTTTAAAATTAATTGTCCTGGATTTTCCAACTTCAAATCCTGGTTTTTAAATTTGCGGTTGGCAACCCTTGGTTATGTCGAGGAACACCATGGTACGTTTAGTCGGTATTACCGAGATGTCGCTCACCATCTTTCCCCGGTGACTCCGACATAACCTCTCCGTCGCCCCGCGGAGAGATATGCGTAAAAGTTAAGGTAAAAAAAATTTTTGTTTCTTAATTAAGAAACATTGTCTGTAACAGTTTTATTTAAAATATTTAATAAGGCATTCTATGAGTAAACAATAAAATTCCATATACTTCTAGCTCGTGAATGAATGCAGAGCAGGAAATATCGATAAATCAATATTTATTATAAACGTATGTAATATTGACCCTGTTCTCAATAGGTATTAGGAAGACCGGGAGAGAATTAGTACCTACTGACTAGTGAGTGATAGCAGACTTCATGGTTTCGCTTTAATTAGACTTATAATAATAAGGGCGTAAACATTAATTGCATGTAATAATTACATTTGTCAGACTCGTGAACATGAAAGGGCGTTTAGTTTATTGTCGTCAGATAACATTACCGCATTCGAGTACAAACACACCTAGAACATCTGTGGTCGAAAGTAAGTGTCAATTTATGATTGGTATCCAATAGGCATGACGTAATGTCCGGTTATTTAACATAGCTAAAGAGTAAACATGATTACCTTTACAAATTGAGAGATTTAAAGTCCGTGTTCATTGTTTCCTGGGGTGTGGTAAGTCTCTCCGCGTATAAACTTTCGATTTATTACACAATAATTGTCTAGTATTGCTTACCTAATTTATAAATGATTTGGTTTGATAATTACTTAAGATACTATTAAGCCTGCATCCTGATAGTCCAGATAAGTACACGTACAGTTTCAGTGCCATTACAGATTTGGTACTGCAGATACTGCTGTTTATACGTGATGCGTCTTAAACCTGTCAATTGTTGGAATGTAGACATTATTGAAAACCTATTGTGTCTAGGCGGCGCGCCGGTGTGCCGCTATGACTCAATGGGCTAATAGCGGCAACGCGTCTTAAATGACTGGCTAGCTATAGAAGTCCTATTATTTAGTTAATCCAGCTCGCCCTCTAAAAGTTAACGTGTTGGTGGAGAGTAGGTGTGACACCTTCAGCTCACTCACTGGGATTTACAAGCGTAATGATAAGCGTAGGTATCGTTGTAGGTTTTTTTTTATGGGCAGCATAAGCAGATTACTCCAGCATGTCACCCATTGTCGATGAAGTGAGGGAAAGACAGGCTGACTCATGTGAATGGAAAAACGACGACACAACAGCTACTCTATTTTCAGTTGCACAAATGCAGATCATCCGCAATGATAGTAAATTTCTCATATCTATTAGCGAGACACGGCCAGATAGAAACTAGTGCCTATTCAGTTTTGTAACGGCTTGCAATGGCCTGCATATATATGACAAACTAATGTATGCAACAATTCACACCAGTTTCTTAACTTCGAGCACAGAATTGTTTCCAAACGTATGTATTTGCGAATTGTTTGTAGTGTTTCTCTAAACAATGAGCTTCGGTGATTTAATAAACATAGTTTCAATCTAAGTGCATAGATATGCAATTGATTTCACAACTCTTCCGCGTCGTAGATGCATGACGTAACGCTGTTTGCTTTTTATTGTGGTTATGACAATAGACAATCAAACTAATAGTTTTAAACACAAAAGCGACGCTCGTTAAAAATGCGTATTTTGTAATATTTTGCAGCTTAATTGACGGTATAAATGTTAGGAAACACTTGTGTGTTTCTGAAAGTAGGAGACGACATATCACCTTTGACACAGTAAATTAAAACGATGTGTAACAAGACCTAGTTGCTGATGATATGTGTACGATAATTTATCAGATTGTAACAACACATATTCAATTTAATCTTATTAAATCCGTTTTCTTTATTTCAGGTAGAGAATGACTTCGACAGACGAAGACAGGCCTCGCTACCGCACCCCGGGTTCAATGAGCACCAAACGAGATTTGGCCTAAATTCTCCACTACAAAGCTTCCAACCCCAATCCGGCGTCATTACCAATCCTCCCCCCACAGTCCAGTTCCAGCAGTCCATCTTTCCGCAGCAACAACAGCAACAGCAACAACAGCAACAGCAACAGCAACAACAGCAACAGCAACAACAGCAACCCCAGCAACAGCAGCCATACGTCCCACAATTCAACAACCACATCCCAGCCCTGCCTAACAACTTACCGCTACCGACAAACAACTTACCTTTACAAAATAACTTCCAATTCACTCCTCAAGCGAATGTCAACCCACCAGTGCTGCAAAACAACTTCCAACAACAGCAACAAAATATAAGGCAGATTCCTCAACAACAAACACAAAATATACTGCCCCAGTCTATACCTACTCTGCCGACCTACCAAAATGGAATCCCAATACAACAAAGTGCTCCCACTTTCCAGAGTAACGTTCCTGCGAGTCCTATCAGCTTAACACAGCAGAGACCCACACAACAAGCTTTCTTGCCGACTGTCTCAACTCAGAGCCAACAAAACATCAACCAACCTGTTAACCAGCCCATTTTTAGTCAGCCTAACCCCATAACTATTCAGCCTGCACCCAATCTAGGTCCACAAAATTTTAACTTGAACAATGCACAGCTTCCATTCCAACCATCCTTAGGCCAAGCTCCTATTTTTTCTAACGGACAGTCGTCCCAAATCCAAGACTTGTTAGAGCTGCAATCTAAGGAGAATTTGGAAAAACTGAAAGAATTACAGGAGAGGGCTCGCATCATCCAAAAGCACCAGGAATTTGTACAGAAACAACAGCAAAAACAACAAGAGAAAGTAGAGAAACTGCACGACGAATTCGTAAAAAAGCAAGCCACTAAATCGATTCCAAACTATTCGACCACTGAAAGCTACGAAGACTATTGGAGAGGAAATGTGGAGAGACGTAGACCAATACTGCCTCATGAGACAGATCTATTCAGAAAAGCCGTTGAATTATACGAGAGGGAACACCCAACCACCACGACTACGACAACAACCACCACCACCACGACTACTCCCCCGCCGCCGCCGCCGCCCACTCCCAGGTACCGACCCCGGCCAAAGCCCAAGCCAAGGAACCCTCCTCAGGACAGAAATAAGCAAAAATTGTACAACGAAATCAAGAGTCTCCTTCAAGAAAGTGAAACTAAGGGTTTCGACGACAGCTTAAGAGCAAAGAGTGCTGAGTTACTAAAAAAACCTGATATTTTAAAACAACTGAAGGTCGCGCTCGCTGAAAATGCGGCAGATTTCAATGAGAAGAACTTCACATCCAGGGAGATATCACTGAATGGCCAAAAGTTTGAAGTTATTAGGACGACAAATCCAAACTTGATTCCTAAAGGCGCGATTACAGCTGACAGCTCAAACTTGGCTCAAATTATGGCTGCTGCTCACGCTCAGGAACCACAAAAAGAGAGCCGAGTGTCCATTGAAGATTTGACAAAAGGTATCCTACCGCCTGGTGCTAACTTCGAACTTATCAAACAATCTGAAAACGGCAAACTCGAAGAAGTTAAGGCACCAAATGAAATCCAAAACAAGAAGAAGGTCACGTTTGTATTCCTGGAGGAGCAAGAGGACGGTTCATTTAAAGTAAAGGGTGTCAAAGCGAACGGCCAGCAAACTGAGGAAGGACCCGAAGTAGAAAATATTTTGAATAAAATTAAGAACGGCGAGATTCAATTGCCTGGACAGACAAAGATTTCCAATGCAATCTTCAGCTCGACTACTCCGAGGGCACCGACGACGGAAGCAACAGACTACGTCGCAGCATCCTCCCACCTCCCTCCAAGTTATTCAACCTTCGTCAGTACCTCCAACCATGGTACCACAGGCCATACTGTTCCAGTCACGTACACGACGCCAGCGCCTACATTCCAAAGTTCTATTCAATCTACACGAAGCACACAAGCCCATACACAGACGCACTTCCCGTCCACTATTGCCGTGTCCAGTACAGAACGTTACATCACGAAGTCCAGTACTCCAACCATAGAATACACGTCAAGAAACAGCATCAATCAAACCCCAAGAATAACTTTCCCTAGCTCAACCTTGTCTACTATCATAAACACCACTCCGTATCGTACCCCTGATAAAGACCTAGTAGTGATCGGCTCCAGTACTATTGCTCCCAGCCTGAGTGAGGGAAGCAGCACTACGGGACAAGCTGTAGGAAGTAGTCCTGGGCTCGTAGATATTCTGAAAGAGAACGGATTGTTTGCAACTGCGAAGTACTTGCGTCAATCTGGCTTGGACACTATCCTGAATGAAACCGGTCCCTACACCATCTTTGTTCCTACCGACAAGGCGTTCAGAACCCTGCTGGTACAACTTGGAGGTCCAGATAAGGCTGAAGAAAAGTTCCGTGATAATCCGAGACTGCTCAGTGGTGTAAGTACGCATTCTTAAATACATCTCTAGGTTATCAATTCTATCATCCTACTAAATAGAGTCGTTATGTTGCAAGGAGCAAAAATCTATGCTCGGTTCTTCTACTCAGCGAGTCTCCAAGGAACCTGTAATCTCCACTCAGTGCAGGAACTCAATCCAAAGTTGTTTCGCTATGATCTGATAAGACAAAAAGTTTCCCTTGGCTGTTACCCCAGTTTATATGTATTCCCAGGTCCAAACAGGGATCCGATGACTTACATAATTATAAATATAATATAAATATAAAATATAAACACAGGAACTGTAATATTTTGTGGATATACAAAGTAATGTTGTGTGTTCCAGCTGCTGCTGCACCACGTGATCCCGGGCGCGTTCGACATCGGCTCCCTGCAGGACGAGATGACGGGCGTGTCGCTCGCCGGCACGCAGCTCCGCGTCAACCAGTACGACATGCATGACGCCGAGTGGAACGAAGTGCGCGTCACCACCATCAACGGAGCGAGGGTGCTCGAGGATAAGAAGGATATTCATATTCCACAGGTGAATTTAACATGTTATAATTATATTAAAGTAATAAAATTAAATATGATCAGATGTAACCTAAATTCCCTTAAAACAAAGTTGATAGTCAGAGAAAACGCATTAATAAACATTCCTTATAGCGAGTATTGTATGAGTAGGCGTTGGAGAAATCCATTAAAGTTTTTACAAATTCGCGCCTTTACAACACCTACAACCAGTAAACTTTAGCACAATCTAACTGAATTCCTTAATGGTGTACAGGGCATAGCGCACGCGGTGGACCGCGTGATGTTCCCGCTGCCGGTGGGCGACCTGGTACAGACGCTGCAGGCGGACAGAGACAGACGGTTTACCACCTTCCTCAAAGCCGTGCACGCCAGCGGCTTCGCCGAGACTCTCGCTGGTAAGTCACTTCATTTACTTTGTCGACTTCAAATTTCAGTAAGTGTAATAATCATGTTACGTGTAAGTGTGCTGGTGTGCTGTGAATGATGTAAAATTTATAACAAATCTCGACTTAACAAATTGTAATTTAATTTACAGACACTTTATACGATACACCAATACAGAAAACAATGTACCATATTATAATCACTGATCTTGCTTCTCACCTATTCTAACTTGTTGGTCTAACGTTGCAGAGAGTAAAACGTACACGGTGTTCGCCCCCACGGACGCGGCGTTCGCGCGTCTGTCGGCGGCAGAGCTGGCGCGCTACGCCGACGCGGCGGGCGCGCGCGCGCTTGTGGCGCGCCACGTGCTGCCCGGCACGCTCTACAGCGCCGGCATGCGCTACTACCAGCTCAGGAACTCCATGGAGGACGCCAAACCGCTGACGCTGCAGAAGAACTCTGGTGAGATGCGTGTTCTGTCTTTGCCCATATGCGTATATTGTTAGATAAATCACGATATTAGATAAAGTGTTGTCTGTCGTTCACAAGAAATAGTAAGTTACTTTCTTTATAAGATGATTTATGAAAAAATATTTGACACCAAAGGTGGCAAACAAGCACCCGGCCCGCCTGATGGTGTCCGGTGACCACAGGGAAAATCGCTTCTGATACGAGGCATAACACAGGACATTATAGGGAATAGGAATTTAAGGTGATTGAGAAGAAAATAACAGCGGAGGAATGTGAGCCTACTGCACTATTACTTACCGAGTGAAACGCAGGAATAGTGTTACGATATACATTCGCTGATTATATCTAAGAGGGTGATATTCTCCAAGACGCCCGGCTCATTCGTACCATTACGCAATCTTACAAGTTTTTAAAGAATGTATTTTGTTTGCAGGTCGTATCAAAGTAAACAACGCACAAGTGATAACACACAACATCCCGGCGACGAACGGCGTCATCCACGCGGTGGACGCGGTGCTGTAGCCTGCGCGTGCACACTCACCCCTTGGCTTCAATGAAGCTCGCCCAGCGCACCAGCAGACACGACGCCACGACGCCCCAACGCATGTCTGCGTCGCAACTTAATACTAAGACTGTAAATAACGCTAGCTTAAGATAATAATTTATATAATATATGTGTTCGATATTTGTAAATAAAGTTTTTGAACGAAGTACCTGTTTTATTTTATGGGTTTGTATATGCGTCTCAAAGGGATGAGACTGACAATTGACAATACGCTCGCTAAGCTAAGTAACCTCTGTTACTCAAGTGATAATATAATTATGTTCAGTGTAGAGCACAGCAGTATTTGTACATGAAAATCCGTATCTATTGTGGTTCAAAAAGCTAATGGTAGGTGTAATGCGGACTAAAACACAAACATCAAAGGTAAGTCTAGTAAACTTAATTTTCAGCATTACAAGTGAGCAATCTGTTCGTCCCGTTACATAGGTATGTTCCCCATGAAACGGGACGCGCAGATTCCGTTAACACAAAAAGAGATTGAGGACGCTCCTGAAAGCAGATGCGGAAAAATTTTGATTAGTCTAAACATATAATTCAATAATGACATCTTGTTAGCGAAGCTCTGTTAATACGGTTTGCCTCTGGACTCGTCGATCTACCCGTTCATTTTTGCGTGATTGTCGGAAACTTGTCAGAATGGAATTGTTGGATCAAGCCCCTATTAGACGCATTCTAGAGTAAGCCAAGAGTCAATGTCGAGCCCTTTCTTATTTTCTTTACGGCCAATGATCACTTAGAGCACTGTCTGCACTGTCCTACGCAAATATCTTCTTTACGCAAACTACCTAAAGCTATTCAATGAATTTAACACTAAGGCAGCCGGTTTAGTTCTTCGGCATGACATTAACACAGTTTATGAATAGGACATTGATAATAAAATTAAATATAGCTTAGAAAAGTGCCAAGTTATAATATTAGGTCGCATGAAAATGATCATACATTTCATTTAGAAGTTAAACTGTCAAACGATTGATTTGATTTGATTGAATGACTTCTAGACTGGCCATCAGCGCAGGAGATATTATAGTGCACAAGTGTGTGCGCAAATACAAGTGCACTCTTTGTTCCCTCACCCTCATAGTCCGATGGAACGGCTATCCGACACGACCGGAGAGAGGTCAGGCGCAGGACCAACGGCTTTACGTGCTTGCCGAGGCACGGGGACGTCTAACACCGCCAACTTCCTAACTCCGGGCTGCTATTGAGAATTCTTAACAGAAAACCCAATAACTTTTTGTTGGCCCGACCCGGGATTTGAACCCGAGACCTCATGCACAGCAGTCGCATTCACTACCGCCGCGCCACGGAGGCAGGAAACGATTACTAAATGAGTAACCGTCAAAGACCTGGGTGTTGCATTCGATCATAAATTAACTAGCTACATATGTTGCTAAAGAATTTTATCAAAAGCTGGGATTCATTCTAAGAACAGTAAGCGATTTTCAAAATTATAATGTTTGTTTGTATGTAATGCAGGTTCTCATGTCTATACATAAGAATGGGTATTACGCGTTCCTTTATTTCACACAGATTTTGCTCGGCTATCTTGGGTATAAATACTTGGGACTTCGAAGTCTCATACGCTGACGGTCAGACGGTGGCAGCGTGTAAAGTCATCCGCGGTAGAACAGATCCACTATCTGCTCAGAGAGTGTCTGCACGTTATCTGCACAGCTACCCTCACAGCTACAAGCAGAAGTTGTTTCCCATGCCGTACTGACACCAGCGCCAGGTCACCGCTAGCATGCAAACTCACTACGCTTTACGACGTGTTGAACTCAGAGCCAAGTATTCATGTTTGTGGCCGGAGGAGCGACAATTGTGTGCATGTTTTAAGTTTTGTGAGAAGGATGTATAATCTATTTTGTTTTGTTTCTTTTCGATGTTGTAAATATTTCTTTATATAGTTCCTTATATTAATCGCGCACCTCTGACTTTCGGAAGTTATATGACTTTTCGAAATTATGTGCGTATTGATTGACAATTATCGCCTGCTCCGTGCCTCGGAGAGCACGTTAAGCCGTCGGTCCCGGCTACCATGAACATCTATGGCAGTCGTTATTGGGAGAGTGTCGACACAAAAGATCCCACTGGGTCGAAGTGTCGCCGGTCTGCACTGACTGGCTCCCACATAAGATACATACATACATACATATATTAAGGAACTGGCATCCAACAGGCCTTATGGCTTGTAAGAATTTCAGTTCATTTTAAACAATTGAAATGTTCAAAAATCTTAATAATTGTGCCCAAATATTGAAAAAAGAACGGCGTAATAGAATACTATTTTAAACGTAAGAAAAATCTTTATAGCAAATCTTCTCGATAAGGGCTCTCATACAATTTATACATACAGGGGTATGCATTTCATACAAACTTTGGCCTTAAGTAAACATTCTAGCAAAAATATAAAATCATTTGAACCATCTCAATAGATGTATCAAAAGGCTTAAAAAGATCCTGGTTATAAACAAATTCACTTGCCGTGGGCGAATCAGAGAATCGACTTTGTATCGAGAGTTGAGTGAATTTCCCGACTTTCTAAAGTATGTCGCCTCATTCATATATTAATAATAAATTATATAATAATAATAATATTATTATATATGTCGGAAAATAGGACGGCCGACTCGCTTTTGACATGATGAAGAAGCAAAATGTAGGCGTGGTATTATACTTCGTACGTATACTAATGATAGGCAAATACAAGAGAAATAAAACAATAAAGGTTGACTGTGATTATCTCTGATTTGATCCGTAACGCAGCGAGTTCGTCGACCGAATGTGAACGCGCACGAGTCTCCGGCGCTTATATAACGTCAATATGACACTGACAGTTATAACTGTCACTCCAACTGACACATTGGCTCTATAGCGACCTCACTCAAGCTTACGCTTGACGTTCCGAAACAAACCAATAGATGGCGCTTTATTCAACTCCAATTTCAGAAATAAATTACATTCCAATGATTATTTTCTTGACGCTCTGACACGGCCATCTTGACACCTCACACGTCCTCGTGTGAATTACCTGGAATCAACAAAAAAATTTGCATTTGTTTATGCAATTCCGCTCGACCACCCTGGCCTATAGGAAATTAAGCAGTCATAAATAATTTCGATTCAAAACTGTTCTCATTAAGTTATACACCTCTCTGTATAACAGTAATTCATTAATTGGCAAAGTAACAATTCTCTCAATATTAATTACGTCTTTTTATAATCTGATCTCTTTTAGTCAAAATTTACTATCACCACTCTAATGACCGAATCGGTGTCCAAACAAGCCATGGACAAACTCTCAGCATTCTGATAATCACATGCGTAACAGGATCAGCGTCCGAACAACGACATGAACAACTGACCCGGCGTCCGAACAATGACCTGGCCAACCTGTCGGCATTTGATAATCACACGCATAGTAGGTACAGCGTCCGAACAGTGACATGGACAACTGACCCGGCGTCCGAACAATGACCTGGACAACCTGTCGGCATTTGATAATCACATACATAGTAGGTACAGCATCCTAACAATGACATGGACAACTGACCAGGCATCCGAACAGTGACCTGGACAACCTCCTAACAACCTGCACCACATGGATAACCGGAAAGGCGTCCGAATATGCCATTGACAACCATCTGGCATCCAATAGTAATTCACGTCTCGCTGTCGACCATGGCTTTGATCATGGCCGGCAGCGAGAGGTCTTCACCCATAACCTCAATGAGTTCACGGCGCTGCACCGCCCAAGCAGAACATTGCTTGAGCGTGTACTGCGCCGTGTCCTCCACACACTCGCAGTGGTGGCAGATGGGACTCGGTTCCCTCCTAGCAACGGTGTGCAGGTATTTGCCAAAGCAACCGTGCCCTGACAACACCTACACCAGCCGGAAGGAAAGGAGGGCCCCAATGGTTCTGAAACCGGCCACAGTAACCTCCAGCCACGCCTTCCATTTTAAAATCATGCCATGGTGGGCTCGATTCCGCGCGCGTTCTATGATAGCCGGAAGGGGACGACAACCCGTCTTCTCCCACACTTCCTCACTCACTATGTACACTTCTGCGAGCACCTCAGCCTCCAAATCCCACGGGAGTGTTCGGGCAATGCGCAAGCTGCGTCGGCCGACACCGTGCGGTATCCACGTATTACCCTGACCGCTATAACTCTCTGCGGTCTCCGCAAGACAGTCCTGGACTGAGCGGTCTGGGAGTCCGTCCAAACCGGTGCGCCGTAAAGCGCCATCGACCGGATAACCCCCGTGTAGAGTCGCCGGCAACTAGCACTGGGCCCGCCCAAATTTACCAATAGCCGCCCGAGGGCGGACGCAGTGCCGAGAAGCTTTGGGGCGAGCTGTCTAAAATACTCGTCGAAGAGCCACCTTCCGTCAAGCACCAAGCCAAGATATTTCATGTGGGTTTGGACAGGAACGCGCGTAGAGCCCACCATTATCGAGGCGCCGCGGGGTGGACCGCGACGAGGCCCATGAAAAACCAGGGCCTCCGTCTTGTTAATAGTCACCCGTAAACCCAGCGCCTTAATACGCCCGACCACTTGGGAAAGCCCCACAGTGGCTAAACGGGCCGCCTCCTCGAAGGTACCCCCACGGGCTGTGACGAGGGTGTCGTCAGCGTAACTGATGACATTCAGCCCGAGGGGAAGGACAGCATGTAGGTCGTACGTACCCAGTCGTACCCCATGTTCCACAGGAGTAGACCCAGAACCGATCCTTGCGGGACACCGCACGACGGCACGACGCCGCTAAACCTCGCCTCGAACCTCGAGGAGGACACTCCTGGCTCTCAGATAGTCTGCCACCAGTCGCTCCAGGTAAAAAGGTACTCCGTGATATCGAAGCGCCCCTAGGACACAGCAGAACTCCACCGCCGCTGACCGCCTCCTCAGCCGCGGTCCTCAGTATTCGTTAATTTTAGTACGTACAAACCTACCTGTCATCTAAACTTAATCGGTATGGATAATGTTGAACGATAAGACCTGGATTGATTAGCCGAATAATGACACGCATTTTTCGTTAACCATTTACAATGAAATTTAAATAGCTAAGCAAAAACAACATTAACTTTTGCATGTTGTCCGAGTAGACCTCGAAATCAACATTATGAAAACTAATTACTGTAGGTAGATTACAACTAGTAACCAAGTTATTTTAATTGTGAATCCTTATTTTAAAATATCGCGGCATGTTTTATAGCATAGTCAGGTAGAATATGAAACACAATTGCAAGATTATTCTCATTTAAAATAACCTCAATCAGAGTTCGTCGGTACAACAAATAGCGAAATTACCAATAAAATGTCACTTATGTCATTTACCAAATAAACGTTAGCTCCGTAATTATTTTTTTATCTAAGTAATAATACTGCATTAATCGTCTTCAAAGTATCATTAACCTATTTAAAATAAGTGAAGTCTTAACAGATATTAATGTTCAGCATCTTTAAAAACGCTAAAAGTACAAACAGTGAATAAACAAATTGCATAGTGTATGTGAGATTAAGTGTATAAGAAGAGTTAAAACTGGATTTATCGTGCGTAAACATAACCAAAAAGTACCGTTTGGATAATAATTAAGATCTAAAAATAATTTAAGAGTGATAAAATCAATATTATTCATCTATAAATCCGTTTTTATACAAAACATAAATTTTTCGCGCAAACTGCAGTGAGAACTACCTACATAAACACGATCGCGTTTCAAGTCGGAATATGACACTATTAATAGCATCACAGGCTATCGTGTCAAAATTTAAAGGCCAACATTCACGAACGTCATCAATAAGGCAAGTCATTCATTAAGACGTGCAATAAGGCTGGACATGCATGAACATTGAAACTGGACATTCACTAGTCGATAACGCCAACCAGTCACTAAATCTCCACAGAGAAAACGACAAAAAAATATCTGCATATTAATTAGCGTTCTATAGATAGCACACAAATGGCGCCTACAGTCACTTCTTGCGTAGGTTGTCAGAACACTATTAATAAGGCAAAATGTTTAAAATGTTGTAAATGCCATAAACCTTATGACCTTGCCTGTGCGAATGTATCGGAAAAGCACTACAATTCTATGAGAGAAGAGCAGAAACTAAAGTGGACATGCCATGAATGTAGGAGTAAGTTGCCAAAGGCCGGCAATCTAAATACACCAGTGCGCAGCCTTAAGGAGGACTATGCTAGTGTTCCCGGAAGTGAGGAACAAGACTCTGGTTCATGAAATGTTCCTGTTGTGGGCTGGCGGCTCGTATACGAGCCGGCACATTTGTACCCGCTGAGAGCCGGCACATTTGCACCCGTTGAGAGCCGGCGGCTCGTATTCG